>CM076664.1:7079708-7245669 GCA_038496675.1 Rachycentron canadum | reverse complement strand
TATATATATATTGATATATATATATAGAAAGAGATATGAAGCTACTGCCAGTTTAACTTAAAAACTTAGCTTAGCAAAAAAAAAAACCCAAAAAAACAGCTAGCCTGGCTCTGCCCAAAGCTAATAAAATCCACCTCTGAAGTGCACTAATTTACACTTTATATGATATTTGTTGAATCCTTACAAATGCCACAAAAACAAAAGTGAGACTGTTTAATGGTGGCTTATGTGTCAGACTATTTATTTTCTTATATTTTAGTAACTTTCTGGAGTCTGCTGGTTGCCTCGCAAATACTCTAAGCTAAGCTAACAACTACTGGCAGTAGCTTCATATATATTGTACAGACAACTTTCTCATCTAACTCCTGGTAATAAAACAAAGAAGAGTCAAATAATTCTTTTAAATATTAAATTATAACATTTATATTTTTGTTATATAGGTTTGTTGAAGCCCAAACAATCTAAGGGATTCTGATCCATTAAGAAGATTCACTACTGGATTCAAATCAGATAAAATACCAATAATCATTAACCCTTCCAGATATTTACATCATATATTCACATTTGTCCCTAATGTATTTCATATCTTCTTATATGTCACTAGAATATGACACAATCTTTCGCTTTTAATGCTGCTGCTCCTTTGTGGAGCTGGTGACTGTGCTATTGTTGTTCAGTGTGGTCACAGTTTAGATAAATTACCCTATTAGAAAACATGGTGGGTGTTATCTGTCAGAATCACCATCCCTCTGCGTGCTCAGACTCTGTCTGCCACCACTATCACTGGACACCACCACTATCATCCCGTGCGTGGGTGTGTGTGTGACTGAATTATGTATGATAGTGACAGAAGGAGAGTACACTATAAAATGGGATTTTTCCAGGTCCTAGACCTGATGGGGGTTTGTAACGTTCCCCTCAAATGCACATGGGATAGTGAAGCAGTTCATTTAAAGAGCAAATTACAGATGATAGTAGTTGCTGTTTATTTAATTCATTGGCCAACACTGAATCAGCAACAATAATTTATTTGATTAATAAATTAGTTCACACGATTAATTGGCTGCAGCCATGCAGGCAGCTCTGTGGGGCTGTATTTAGGTGTAGTGGTGCTTTGAGCTAAATGCTAACATGCTAATATTCAGTGGGTGTTGTGTTTAGCACCTTCACTGTCTTGTTGCTTGTTTTTTGTTATTCTTTCACTTGTTTGATATTTTATGGATTATATTGTTAATGAATTGAAAAAAATATGTCTGAAAGTGCAGCATGGCCTCCTGGCTTATTGCCCAGTTAACAAAATCACAAATGGATGTACAAATGTGTTCTGTTCAGTGTTGTGTCTGTGTATATGAATGAATTCAAACAGCTCACTGCTGTGAGCCCAGAGATGGCCCACTGTGTAGCTTCTGTCAGAGTCTCACATTAATTAAATACCACATTAATGAAACCCGCAGCAGAGCCATGCTGTAGTTTGACTCAGGCAAATGGAGGGAGAGGAGGAGAACCTTGAAAAGAGGAAAAACTGTTCATGGTGCAAGGAGGAGCAGACAGCCACGGTTACTGTACTGTGGCTAAGGATGTGTCTGCCTCTGCCATCCAAACAATCAGAAGATAGCATTCTGGGAGCTCATTACAGCAGCCTCTGAGCTGGAGGAGACGCTACAGCAGTGGGGGATCAGGGAGCCAGTTCAGTGAGCTCAGCCCCAGCTGCACTAACAGTCTTTCATTGAGAGACGCCTGGGCATAGGCTAGCAGGATAAACCCACAGTGACAGCTGGGATTTGCATGAGCTTCTCCTCCCATCCCACAAGCATTCATTTAAAGTTTGTAGCTGCACAGGGACAAGAGTTTGGATGAGGGCATGTGGGAGGTGTGCAGAGTTGAGTAAACATGACATAACTTATGCTAAGCTGGAGCACAGTTTCCGGCTTAATTTTGCTCCTCACCCACCGTACGTGATTCATGGAGGCTGATGCCCTGGAGTGCTGGGCCATTTGAGTACAACTATATTGTGTTTCTGCTGCAGCATTCATCTGATGTCAGATACTGTGACGCTGGTAATTCTTTGTGAATGACTAGTAGCTAAACCATTGTCAAGGTCTCGTTAATCTTGTTATGTGGTTCATTGTGTGGAGTCTCATTGTGTGTTCACTGTCTCTATTGCGGTCGGTGTTACTCCATTGGCCACGTCCAATCTATTCTCTCCGCCTCGATTTAACCTCTCAGTAGATGAATGTGTGTCTCCATGTGACTTCTCCTCCTGCAGAGCCGCAGTCCACGGCATTCCCAGTCTACCCAGTCTGGGCTTGCCGACCAGGCCGCCAAGCTCTCCTTTGCCTCCGCTGAATCCTTGGAGACCATGTCAGAAGCCGACATCCCCCTTGGGTTCAACCGGATGAACCGTTTTCGCCAGAGCCTGCCACTGTCCCGCTCTGCCAGCCAGAATAAGCTACGATCTCCAGGTTAAGATTTGAAGCACTTCTGGCAGGTTCTGTCACAACACGCTGGTTTGACCTGTGGGAAATTTGCAGCTGTGTTTACTTAATACAGCTGGTAATGAGAACCACTGTGCGTATTGAGAATGAGAAGAAATTTGATACCCTCACTTCATTTACCACAACAGTTTCAGTTTGGTCTAATTGCTCTGTTGCAGAGAACTGGAGAGCAACCAGTCATGACTAAACACTGTTTTGAACAGTCAGAAATATTCATCTTTTCATGATAGACAATATATTCTCAATTTATTCAGCAAGAATGCATGAGCAAACCATGTCTGTGCAGGTGCAAGAGCTGTAAAGCATAGTTTTGTTATTAAAGTTATTAAAGTATACTGTATACTGTAATAGGATTGAGGATATGTTGATGTGCAACTGCATGAGTAAACTACTAGTCAAGAACAGGTTTACAACAATAGGACTCTGTAGGGAGGATTAGTGTGAGGCTGGTTCAAACTCATAAAGACCAAAGTGTGGTGTTGTATCAGGCACGGTGAGATTAAAAAAAAAAAAAAAGTGGCTGTAAAACTGAAGTGGCAGTGACTGAACAAAACAGCAGAGCTGCCGATCTTTCCACTCCATGTCTTTATACTAACCACTGTCTTTGTTTTCCTCTCTCCCTGACTCGTCTGCAGTGTCTCACTTATTTTTGCTTGACTTTTAATCACTGGTCTTTCTTTGCTTTGTTTGTTCTTTTTGTTTGTCCCACGGTGTATGAAGATGAATATTCAGGTTAGTCAGGCATCAGACTCGTCTTTTCCTACAAAATCAAGGGTTGCAGCAAACTTTCTGTGAAGTGTGGCTATTTTGGGGTAGTCTGATATTCACCATTTCTATTTAATTATTAATAGGAAGTAAGTTTTACTTGAAAAGTAGTACTACAAGTTCGACCTGAGTTAAAGATAAATCTTTGCACCTTAGTTGTGAATTCTCAGCCACTCCCACAGGCCTGTTCTCACATTCAGAAAGAGAAAAATGATTTTTACACTGTCACTGATTATTCACAGTGAAACATCATGGGAAAAATCATTATCCAGAATGCACACACCAAGAGGTCGAACATGTGGCTCATAATTACCAGCATTGTGGCTTGAAATTCGCAAAAGATGCCACAAGATTATCCAGATTCACTTTTCTAGTTGTTCTGTCTATCCAGTAAAGCCATTACCTTCCGACTCAGCCATTTCTCCTCTATCACTCTTATTTAGGCGTGCTGTTCCTGCAGTACGGGGATGAGACACGCCGGGTGCACATCACCCACGAGCTGAGCAGCCTGGACACACTGCACGCCCTCATCGTCCACATGTTCCCTCAGAAGTTGACAGCGGGTATGCTGAAGTCACCCAACACGGCCATCTTGATCAAGGATGAGGCGCGTAATGTCTTCTATGAGCTGGAGGACGTCCGGGACATCCAGGACCGCAGCATCATCAAGATTTACCGCAAAGAGCCTATCTATGCTTCCTACCCTGCTGCTGCACACCTGGCTAATGGAGACCTGAGGGTGAGGACAGGGGAGCTGGGGGAGTGGGGACATGAGGGGGATATTTTAGAGCAAAAGTGCTGTCTGATCGCCAACAAGTCAGATGTTTGACAACTGAGTCGTCAGTGAGAACTTCTGTAATAATGTGCCTCTACAAAAAGAGGAGCAGTGTGCTTCTTTGGCAAGGCAAGAGTGTTTTTTGTATATCAATAGTAACTTTAACAAGCTTTTACAGTGTGTGTATGTACATGGGCTCGTAATTTAACAGGTATTCCTCCTGGAAATGGATTTTCTTATCTTCAAGTAGGCCATCTGTTGGTGTGCAGACACTAGAGAACAATGTTCCTCTGTGAAATGAGCATATTTTAACATCCGAAGCTATTTCTGCTTCAGTGAAGATCAAGGAAGCCTGAGGGAAACCTTTTTTTTTTTTTTTTAAATTATTTTTGACAAAACCCTGCTTACCATCTGTATTATTCACACAATACAGCTAT
The DNA here is from genome assembly GCA_038496675.1 of Rachycentron canadum. NCBI lineage: Eukaryota > Metazoa > Chordata > Actinopteri > Carangiformes > Rachycentridae > Rachycentron > Rachycentron canadum. Next base: position 7,241,197 of record CM076664.1, on the reverse strand, counting down.
TAACGATGCAAACAGACAGTGAAAAACGACAATTATGCCTGTCTATTGTATGTGCATGCGTGCATGTGTGCATGTTTTGTATGTCTTGCATGCCAGCCAGCACCCTTAAACTGCAGAAGCACATCTACTTTTTAATACACCATTAAACTGAGTTTGATACCAGGAAATCCTACAGGCACAATTTGAGCAACACAGAGAATCATCAAAGTTGCCCATCATCCTTCACAGTAAATGTAAGATACACAGTCCACAGTAGAAGAAGTTGTCTTCTGTATAACTGTTGGAGACTAAACGCAGGGTGCATCTTAACAAGCATCTTGCCATTCATGGACTCTCGTGTATGTCGTGTGTTTGGAGAAAGTCAAGGTTTGAGCTGCGTTTTATGTCTGTTGATGCTGTGTCTGTAGAGTTGTGCAAGCAACTCCGTCTCATATAGCCATGAATATATGTTTATGAATTTTTCCCTGGGCATAAAGGCTCAGCAGAACAAATTCTTTTGTCTTGCTCCAATATTTTCGGTGTATTACATGGTGCCACATGACAAGGTTAGCTTGAATGCTGAGAGTTAAGCAACAAAAGTAGTTATGTGACAAGCGGAAACAGTATTTTGCTTTTTTAAAGCTGCAGATATGAGAAAAACCACAGCAGGTGTAAATCCACAGCAGGAAAACTAAGGCAGAGGAAGGTTAACAAAAGCATCGGGACAGGTTTAATGATGTTATGATGCTGTACAAAGAAAAGCAGGTAGAAAAAATAAAAGCTAAGTTGAAAATGATGGATATAAATATATTTGGCTCTGCAGCTTTGTCTCCTGAACTTTATCTTCTTGTATTGCCATCTGCAGATTGTGACAGCCTGTCCAGTGTCAGATTGAAGTCATGTTCATCTGCAATCTCTGCCAATCTCCATGGTAACTTTCAGCTCTGCTTGTTCATTTCAGAGGGAGATGGTGTACTCCTCTCGTGACTCCTCCCCAACTCGCCGCCTCAACACCCTGCCCTCGTCTACAGCCTCAGCTTCCTCTGGCTCCCCATCACGCTCACGCCTCTCCTACAGTGGCGGTCGCCCTCCATCCTTCTCTGGGTCTCATCCCCAGCACGAACAGCCCCGACATCCCCACCATCCCTCAGCCAGTCACACCGCCAATGCAGGCCTGTCTCCTTCACCCAGCGCCATCCTGGAGCGCCGTGACGTCAAGCCTGATGAAGAAGTGTCCGCAAAAAACATGGCATTAATGAAGAACGAGGGCCTGTATGCAGATCCCTACAGCTTGATGCACGAGGGCCGCCTCAGCATTGCTTCCACCCAGTCTCTAGCTGCCATTGGAGACCCCTTTAGCTTTCCTGTTTCCAGTGGCCTGTACCGCCGTGGCTCTGTGCGATCCCTCAGCACCTACTCAGCCGCTGCCCTTCAGGGTGACCTGGAGGACTCCCTCTACAAGCCCGGAGGTTCACTTTACTCTGACACATACTCCTCAGCCACTCTGGGCATGGGTTTTCGCATGCCGCCCTCATCCCCACAGAAAATCCCTGACATGCAGCTGAGGGACAGGGACTCATATTCTAGCTCACCCAGCAGAGCCTCACCTGTCAGGCAGACCTTTCGCAAGGACTCGTCCTCCGTTTTTGTGGAGAGCCCGAAGTCGAGGCCCAGCTCCGGTTCAGAGCCTCTGTGTTTGACAGCTGGACCTGGGGAGGGTGGCAGAGCCACACCTAGTTTTGGTTCTTCGTTGTCCGGGCAAGACTCTGACACCAGCAGGTCAGTACCAGTCTGTGTGGTGAGTTTTTTCTTTCTTTTTTTTTTGTCTAAACCAACCTTTGAGAACCACATGAGCACAATACTGTTTTCTGAAACTGAGGACCATAGTGATAGTTTTGCATGAGTTCTCTTTTTATGGTTTGGCTGTTTTTTTTTCTTGCTGGTTTTAAATGGGTAGATGAGAATCATGTATCACGTATGAGTCTTGTACTATAACTTTATGTCTACCAATAGTTTTTTCAACTTCAACATTGATTGTTGCTTATTTGTTACAAATGTTATCAAAGAAATTTTTTATTTGAAGTTTTCAGGCTTTATTGCTTAAAGTAATGCATTAAAAATGTAAAAGCTGTTATCTAACTAATTGCATTTAATCCAAATTTCCCAATTATCACTATATGAGTGCATTAAGTGTTTTGTTACACAATTGTAGCTTTTACTTTCCCAGGGATCATCGCCTGGAGCGTATGGAGGCCATGGAGAAGCAGATAGCCAGCCTCACTGGCCTGGTCCAGAGTGTGCTGACCAGAGCACCAGACAGTGACAGCACGTAAGACTCTCCATTATACCCCATTAACCCTCTAAAACTCACAGATACAGCTTCAGCTCAGACACATACGCAGCATTATTGACAGGAACAGTTGCAGGCTATTATCAGAGTCATTATCAGCTCCATAGAAGTGAAGTGGTGCATTACGTTGTGTGAGAACAGCACAAGTACAAAGCACTAGACATTAGCTGCAAGGCACAGAACTATTGATTCATGCATTGATACAGAGACATGTGTAAAGTAGATTTTTAGTTCCTCATTTACACTGAACATTATCCGGACACTTCACCCCCATGAACACAATAGGAGCTCATTAACAAGACAACAACTTGTTAATGTCATCAGTCTGATAGTGTCCAATAGTAGTGCTGTTAGCGTTAGCACTGTAATTGCCTTGCCCTGTGGCCGTTGATCCTCAGATGCGGCCTGCTGCGTCTCTGCATGATGGCGGGCTGCCCTCCGGACCAAGGGACGGAGTTCTCACGGCCATTACCTTTCTCTTCCAGCGAGAAGACCGAAACCAACAGTGACGGCTCCGCCACTGGAAGTGAGTACAGCAGTGTAATCGTGACCTGTGTCCCGTTCCTCACTAGCCTACTTGTTACTAACACTGCCACTGCTGTTCCTAATCCCTGCACTGTCTAGAGATTCTATTATTGTTTGTGTTTCCTGCTAACAATGAACTGGATTTACAGAGGATAATGAGGCGAAATGGCAATCTCCTGGTTTTAAGACTAAATTTGACAATTCTGTCATAATGGGAGTGAGGACAACATGTGATCTGGCCAGGAGGCTGTTGTCCTTATGGTTGGTTTAGTTAAAGGTTGTTGAATTTGTTAAGGATGCTTTCACACCTGAAGTTCTAACATCATGAAGCTATACTGACTAACAGGTTCTTCACTGATTGGACAGTTGTCTTCCTCTATGATCGCTCCATGTGATTAAATCAAATTCTGGTGACTGACAGCAAGTCATACAGCACTTTAATGCTGCATATGTGTATATTAATGTTCTCTGGCTTCACTGAAACCAAACAAAGAAATAAATGACTGAGCATTGTTTTGTATTATTAGACTGCGTATTGACCTTCTGTTATGAGTAATGACATTGACTTGTACTCCAATATAATGAGGGGATTACTGTGGGACTGTAACGAACAGTCATTATCATCTCAGATTACATTTCTGATTATTTTCTCAATTAATCAGTTTAAACCTTTTGTCTATAAAAATGTGAGAAAATTGTGAAAAATGGATGTTACAATTTCCCTAAGCTTCAAGGTCTGCAGATATTTTGTCAGAGTCTGACCAGTAAATCAAAGATACAAAGAGATCATTTTAGTTGATTAGTAAGGACTAAATCCCTATCAAGTTCAAGAAATATACATGCCTGACAGAACATCAGAGCCTCATATTGGCGAAGCTGGAACAAAAAATGTTTTTGAATCAGAAATGAATTGAATGAATGAAAATTGTTCATCAAAATAGTCAGTTCAACTCAACAAATCAACAGAAAATTACTGTTGCAACTACTTGTTGTGGTCCTAGTAGGAACTCTATGCAATGTGCATTTGAAGGGACTTGTCCATTTCCAGTGTCCACAGAGTAGACAGTTTGGTCAACAGCTTTCATCAGTCAAAATGAATAAAACCACCCAAGAAAATGCACCAGAGTTTGTTTTAACCAAACCAAATGAGTTAAATGTGAAAGCACTATTAAACTCTCACTGAGACTTCAACTTCATTCATCTCTCATTCTTTGTCTGTTTCTCTTTGATGTTTTTCTCAATTGAAGTTGAAGAGTTTCATTCCAAATGACTCATTTGCCTTTTGAAAATGCACTTCATAGAATGGTTGAAGGCATTTGCAAACCTTTTTAAGAGAACAGTGCAATTCCTGGGAGAGACACTTGAGTATTATCCTGCTAATTCAGATGAGTAAATTAGTTTTAGTCCAGTATGGAGAAATCTTTAACTATTTAACTTTCAACATCTATCGCTTTTACAGTATATACTGAATGAAACACTTTATCTTCTTATCTTTTCTTTTATTTCTCAAATCCTTGCTTCTGTTTTCCAGTTTTTTTCCTACTCTGTTCTTAATGGTATAATTTTGTGGCGCACTTCTGACACAAATAAACCTGGTCTGTGGCCAGACCTTCATGGGGCCGGTGCAAGGACACAGTTGTCTTTGAAGCTTCCTCACAAATTGATCCACTGCCAAAAGACCAAGCCATCACCGGAGTAATTTTCTCTGCTGTAGTAAATAAAAATGCTCTCTAGGATCATCGCTCTGTAAATATGAACTTTTAAGACTTTCTTCTCCCTTGCTGTCTCTCTGTCATTCTCTCATTAATTTCTCGGTAACTGGCTCACTCTTTCTATATTCCAGCTGGACGGCTGAAGCAGAAAGGTAGTTGCCATCTCCTACTCTATCTTCCTTTTTATTTCCCCTATCAGACATCTCCTATGGCTCTCTGCCCCCTGTATGGGTGTGTGGTGCTTCTGGGTAGCCGGCGGTGTCTATCCTCACGTTTTCTGCCTGGTTGGTTTCACGAAAACAGACTTCCCCTCGTCCTGTCCCTGTCTCAGCTGTTTGAATCTCTGCTTGGTTATTCCTTTGGGAATTTTAGAGGGTGGTTTTGTCACAGATCAGGCACTTCTTTTTAAGTGTGTGCGTGTGAGAGTGTGTACATTGAAGAGGCATATGTGTGTGAGAATAGCTGGGGAGTCAATGGCCATACTCACAAAGCCTTATGTTAAGATAAGAGCATGGTTATCGCCCTGCGTGCCACTATTGGATAGACTAATTGCACTTCTATATAGGTTACTAATGGCATGAGCTCATGTCTTTCCCAGTGGGCTATTAAAGTTTTGTGAATATGGCACTTTTGTTGCATTTACACACTATATTGGTTACACACTATAAGTGTGTGTGCCCAGGTTTTCTGTGTGTGCACATTTCTTTGAGCCTGTATGCTGTGTGTTACTGTTTGTACTGTGTCATGCTGGCTGACTGAAAATCTTACCGGTGCACAGCCCAGCAAATTAACCAGTTTGTTTCCCAACGACCCCCACCCCCACCCCACCCCACCCCACCCCCTTCCATGTCCTCCTCTGTGATTGGCAGCTCATACACCATCGGCACCCCTAGCTCTGATGCCGCCACCACCTTCTAACACAAACCAGATGAACAGCGTCGGCCGCTTGCAGATGCAGCTCCACCTGCACGGCCTGCAGCAAAATGCCACCGACCTGCGCAAACAGCTCAGCCAGCTGCGCAAAATACAGGTATATAGCATCTGTTCTCCCACATTACAAAAAAAAAAAAAAAACACAAAATGCATTTTTTTAATTTACCTTTAGTGGAATCTGGCTATACAGATAACTTTAAATGCATTTGCCAAGTTTTAATTTGTTTCCTTTCTCCTGCTATTCAGTGTTTTTAACATCTTTTAATGTAGTTTTGAATTGCCAGCTGGCATTTATAAATGCTGGCATTTGCAGGTCATCCTAGGATGTCTGCTGCCAACTGCTGTTTTTTTTTTTTTTTGCTGATGAGTGTACTTAAGTACTAGTGTGTGTCTGTTTCCACTGTTGAAATGCAAATAAATCTACAGTCCAGACTTAAAGTATTTGGACAGTTACACAGTTTTGTTCTGTGAGCGTCAGCATGTTCGGTTTTATATAAAATAATGGATACTACATCAAAACGCCAAGACTTTCTTAAATTTGAGAGTCGGTTAAGAGAACTTTGTGGGAAACATTTAACATCGCAAGGGTCAGTTTACTTTAGACCTCACAACAAGGAAGAGCTGAAGGTGGCTGCATGGAAGGCCTGGGAGGATATGGTGCCTGCTGATGTCGATGAGTGGAAGACTTCTGGATGTCATCAACTGCAAAGGATATTCCACAAAATATTAAATATGATCCTTGACTCCAGGAATATTTAGCCAATTACTTCTGAAACCCCTGAACTGTATTAAAAAAGCTCCATCTCCAACATAATTATTTCTATATTGACATAAACCCCCTCAAATTAGAGCCTGAACAATAAAAAGTGTAGTGATCTAGATTGTAGATTTCCTCATCAGTTGCATATAATTTACATGGACCTCTCATATCCCATGATCCATTGTGGCAGTAGAAGTGACAGAGCCATAACACAAGCAACATAACATAGCAAATAAGTATGAATACCCAGCATCTACAGTGGTCATGCATATTTTTTTTTCATACAGTTATTCTCAACTGGAGAATGCTGTCAATCTGCAGGTGCATAAAAAACACTGACTGGGATTTTAAAAAGTGTAAAACATCAGACAGCAGGGAAAAGGAGACAAATTCTGAACTCCTGTGCTTTCTTTAGATCTCTGCCTCTGTGTTTAAAGCATTGAAAAAGCACAAAAGCAACATGTCTTTCCAGAAAACAACATCCTGATTAGTCTGTTTCATCCACAGGCTGTTGAAAAGTTGTCATTAGCTACTTTCTAACAAAGGTGTAGTCTCTGTGAAAAGTGTTGGGGTTTGTTCAATGGAGTAACCAGGATACCCTTTTCTCAATTTAGTGCTTCAAGATGCATTAGCTTTATTTTTTAAAGACTGCAGCAATAAGAATGATTTTTCTCACAGTTGACCCTTCTGCAGTGTCCCTCTGCATAAAGCAGATGCCCTACAGACTGTAAGACCAAGTGTACTTTGTTTTTGGTGCAGAGGTAAGAGTAACTTCGAAATTACATCATATTTCTACAATATTTCTATTTTTCATTATCTAACATTTTAAGATATAGAATGTATACTTCCCACCCCCTGTTTCAACATATACAGGAACAGTGGCTTTGATGTTTATTTGATCTTCACTTCAATACTGTACCTACTGTAAATAACACCTGCAGGTTCACATAGCTGTACTGCATGACACATTGAGGGCATTGTACCTTTTGAGGATTAATAATGAAATAGAAAGATAAAAGCTTTCTTCACGTGGCATGGTGTTCTACAGAGACACAGGATGTGACGATGGATGCAGAATCAGGTGAAGGAAGGAAGGGTTAAAAAAGGTGGAGATGTGGTCTTTATTTATTTATTCCATTTATCCCTGGTGCAAGCTGTGCCATGGTTACTGTAGGAGGATTCAGGAAGAGATGATGACTTGAATGCTTTCAGAGGCAGAGGAGAGCATTCAAGTGTCTTGGAAGGGAGGAGAAAAAGCAAGAGTAATGGCAGTGACAGATGATAGGCATGCAGTGCTTTTATTTGTTCCATGACAGCAGTCGCAGCGGCTTCTTGAACTGGCTAAACAGTGAGACAGAAAGCAAAACAGCCAAGACGCTGCTGTATTTACCTGTGTGTTTGCCCAAGTGTAGCCTCTGCACCTGGACCCATGTTGTTGCCCGTAGCGATGGCCAGCGCCTTAAATTTTATATGTACCACATGAATTATACAGAGGGAAGGTGCAGAAAGAGGCAGGTAACGGGGAGAGAGGAAGATAAAATAGAAATAATTTTTAAAATAATGTTGCCATATCCCCTGTTTTTAGCCGTCTGCATCTGCATCACCACTGACAGCAGTATAATGGGGAACACTGGGTAATTTTAAATGTTAGAAACTGTTGGCTTGCTTCACTTCCTGCAACATAAGGCTGATCAATTATTAATCTTTCTTGCTTACCAGGTGCTTTCATCTCAGGGAGTTGTATTACAACCACTAGTCCTGTAGAATATTCCATTCATAACACTGAGAGCTGAGCTGAGTTCATGCTCAGTGCTTCTGTCATGGACATACTTTGTGCTCCTCAGGGCTTCCCGGCTTTCTGTGTAAAGGAAATTATTACTATATACACGTGCTAATACACACAGACACACATGCACGCCCACTGCAGAGTGAAATACTTGCTGCGTTTAGCAGTACCTTCAAGAACAAGGCAGTCATTGTGAAGGCTAACATGAGCAGTCAAGGATGAAGCAAAATAGTCTTCTCAGATAACCAAGCAGTGAAGGTTGTGCACCAAAACAAGAGGCCACACTCCTCTCAAAGATGGGGCATGAGAAAATGTGCAACAGCTGTAAATCAGGTGGGTTTTTTTTTTTTAAAGCCAAAAGTTCTCCTCTGCCTCATCCCATTGTTGTGCTGAGATGGCAGCAATAGCGGATTTCATGATGTGAACAAGTAATTCTCCTGAGGCCACTGAGGCTAACATTGATACAATTCATTTCCAAGCACCCTCAAAGCAGACACCTGCAGAACATGCCCTGCTAAAGTAAGAGCAATACATGTAATCTGTAATGTAATGTTTGAATGTGTGTGTGCGCGTGCGTGCACAGCTGGAGAACCAGGATTCTGTGAAAACCCTGCTTAAGCGGACAGAAACGGAGCTGAATGTGCGTGTTGCCGACGCCCTGAGGAAGCAGGAGGATCCTCTGCAGAGACAGCGCCTCCTGGTGGAAGAGGAGAGACTCAAGTACCTCAACGAGGAGGAGCTCATCATCCAGCAGCTCCAGTCAGTATCAGGAGAAGAAGAGTAAATGGTTGTTGAAAGCCCACAACCTGTCATTAAATCTTTTGTATCTTAATCAAAATGGTAATGACAAAAAGTGTCTGTAATTCCTCTTCAAACCCACTGAGTGATTTTTGGTTGGAGCATTATTTAAATTGACAGTTATATGGTTTAAGATGGGATTTTATCATGTATTTAATTTAATGCTTTAAACATGACAAAGTTCATATCTGGTTTATAATTAGATGACTTACAGGGTGACGCAATGGCCGGATGAAATTGTAACTGTAATTAAACTCGGCACAGAGCAAGATGCTTATTAAGATCTGAGGCATGAGACAGTCCGGCAACTAATTGAAGTGACTGCAAACCCAGAGCAGAGAGCTACCTTGAGATTTAATAATCAGATAACTTGCCTCTACCTCAAATGTGCAAATGTTCACTGCAGCAGTATTTCCTGGATCTCTCTCTTAGTAGCTCCTGAATCTCACTCTGAGCTGCATTTTGAACACAGACTAATTGATGGAACTATTTTATGATCTCCGCTAATCATTGTCTGTTATTCAGCATGGCTAACGGCCAATTTATTTTGGTTAATTATACATAGAATAGACTTCTTGATTCCTTACTCAACTTGAGGCGGATTTATTTGACGTCAGACCAGACACACTCACAATTAGAGGTGAACCGATCGATGTTTGTATGGATTCTCCGTTCCATATTTTACCTCAGTTGCTGCATGAAACTTTTAAACTTTTAAATGCCAACCTGCACTCCTCCAGTTCAGCTGCTTAGAAATGTTCTTCTGGTTGCCAGTTGATCGGGAGGCAGCTCGTTGGCAGAAATTTCACCAAAACTCAGAAGCAGAATAATTCTCAGATAAATATTCATTAATATTTAAGTGCAGCAGAGGAATCACTGGTGTTCAGCCTTCTGTCTGTTCCATCTCAGCGACCTGGAGAAGTCAGTGGAGGAGATCCAGAAGGAATCATCTGTCAACCACAAACTTGTGACGGTGCAGGAGCTGGAGGAGAAGGCCACTGTTCTGAGAAAGCTGGGAGAAACACTTACAGAACTGAAAAGTGAGTCATGCTGGCACACATTTCACTTTCCGTGAACAGGCAGAAAACAAAAAAACACAGTCTTGTACGCTGGCTGACGGTTTATAGTGCACTAATTACTCACCAAGGCACTGATTATCTTTTAGTCACCCACAGGCAGCCTGTCAACATTTAATCAGTCTCAGATTACTCAGATTGTGCGTTGTCTTAATGGAGTAGTCCGAAAATGTTTTGTTTGATTACATTAAAAGGCTTTCAACGTCTTTGACAAACTGAATTGATTTGTTTGAGAGGAAACATGGCTGGCCTTCTGTTTTACTCAGCTGCTTTCTCCTGCAGATCAGTTCCCAGGCCTGCAGAGTAAGATGCGGGTGGTGCTCAGGGTAGAAGTGGAGGCCGTCAAGTTCCTGAAAGAAGAGCCACACAGACTTGATGCCCTTTTAAAACGCTGCAAGAGTATAACCGACACCCTCGCCACTATGCGCAAGTACGAACCCACTTATCTGAGAGCTACAGTTCATCAGCACCTTTAGCTCCACTTCCCAACTGAACAAAGTCTTTGTGTGTTGAATATTGAAACTCTCCTTGGAGATTGAAGTTTTAAATAATCTGATGAATGCTGATGGAAGCATTTGTCCTTTGATCTTGTCCAAATTCTTACAGCAAGTGGAATGAAATATTTCTGACATTAGCTGAGAGGGAAACTTGCCCATTTGTAATCAATTCAGCGAAGGTCTTTCCATTTGTACATCTGCCAAAGAGATGATATCTTCACCCGTCTTTGCTTGTATGTCAGCAGAACATTATGGATTTTCATAAAATGTGGTGGACGGACAGACCTTGGGCCAAGGAAAATTGATTATATTGTTGTTGATCTGGATCAGAGATTTCCATCATTAAACATTTATTGTTAAGCCAATGTTATGAAATTGATACTTTCTGAGACTGAGAAATGATTTAAATCATATTATGTGTCAACAAAAACGTCTTTAGGGATCATTTTGTTTTATTAGTATTCATGTGGCCAGCTGGAATTATTCATCTTGATGGGCTTTATAATTTTCTGGTGAGTGTGGACTTTTAAAATGTGCCTTTTAGGTTTAGCCCTTGCTGCTGATCCAAATACCTCACTTACTGGCTCAATTCACCTCACTAATAAAAAGAACTCTTCTGATTTGGTTTTTTCTTTCATCTTTGTGGGTAACAGCAAGTTGGAGAATTATTCAGTACAGGTGGAGGTTTGCATTTTGAGTTATTTTGGATTGTTTGCACTTCTAGTCATGGATTATTCATGCTTTAGTTTGTGTTAGATTTTGGTTGATTAATGAATTCATCCTCTGTGTCTTGCCAGACAAGTGAATGAGGGGGTGTGGAAGAAGCAAGAGGACTTCTCCAGTCCTTCATCAAAGCACAACGATGACTTGCGGAAGTTTTCAGATTTTGACATTCCCACCAGCCCACCACTCACCCTCAATGACCTCGGGGGAGGCAACAGCCTGTCTAACTGGAGCCCCCACACCAGCCTTAGCCGAGGCCACGGGAACCCATCTGGCCCCCACAAGGACAATTATCCTCCTGTCCCCCACAAGGGAAAAGCCCTTGAGGAGCTGGAGCGGCGTGCTGCTGCAGACAAAGCTTTGTCCGTAGAGGTCCGACTGGTAGGAATGATTGCTGCATTTTTTCACATTTTCCTCTCTTTTTCCACCACCCACTGTACATAATTGGTTTACAAATCATATAACATAGTTACACCAGCCAGGCAACCCGATGGTGGGTGTGTGTTGATAAAGTGTTTAGCTCCATCTCTCCACTCTGCAGGCAGCAGAGCGGGATTGGGAGGAAAAACGGGCCAGTCTGACCCAGTACAGCGCTCAGGACATCAACCGGCTGCTGGAGGAGACCCAGGCTGAGCTGATGAAGGCTATTCCTGACCTGGACTTTGCTGCCAAGCAAATCAAGCCCAACTCCAATGCAACATCCTCTCAGAACCCTCAGAGTGGGACGGCAACCCCAGAGCACCGTGTCAGCAAGCCACAACACAAGCTCTCTGGGAAAGACGGATCCAGGCGTGGCTCTGGTAAGATGGAGAGTTCAGTGTTTCAGCATTGCATTTAGTATTAAAGTAAATTTTACACACGAGGCATATCATAACTAAAAATGCCTCCATTAAATCACTGTAAACATATTGCGCAAGTATTGCACCTTACTCAAAATGCCTGTCTGTTTTCCAGATGAGCTCACGGTGCCTCGATATCGCACAGAGAAACCCTCCAAGTCTCCTCCTCCACCACCACCGAGACGTAGCTTCCCGTCTTCTCCGGGCCTGACTACCCGCAGCGGAGAGCCACTCATTCCTGGAAAAAGTATAAAGGTAAGGCAGAAAAAAACTCACAAACATACAGCTTCAAACACACACTGTTTTATATCAAAATTATATTAGACAAATGCACAACATCTTCCCCATGTTGGGCATTTATCATTTATCAAATCATAGAGATAAATTTGTGGGTGCAAATCTGTTATTTTGTAGAATTAAGGAATATTCTTCTTTTTGCTTGTTAATAAAAAGGTTGCAGACACATTTTACAAAATGTTTTTGCAATTGCAGAAGTCTGAATCTGAAGAGACTGAAGGCCAGAAGCCACATGTAAAACTGAGGAGGACTGTGTCTGAAAACCCCCGTCCTGCATCTACACCCCCCACACTGGCCTCTGGTGACAAGGAGGAAGGGGAAGAGGAGAAAATTGCTGCCGAGCTGGAGGTAAACCCAAACATCGCTGGTGCATTATTGTGATAATATCCTCAATAGTCTGATGTTTAGTAGGAAAACTGTGCTCTTTTTCTTATTTATGTTGCAACCACACTCTGCCACTGGCTTTTGCGCACACACATACCACACAGTGTGTCTGTGCGCACTGTGCAGATATGCTCATCATCATTACCACATGTTCAAGCAGCAGGTGCCATATGTCCCCCTGCCCATGGCTGTGGGAGAGCCCAAAGATCACATACTGCTCAGTCACACACATCATCACCCAGGGCTCGCAGATCACAGCCAGACAGATGGACCCTCATGGCTGCTTGGACTGTGTATGAGATGGCCTGCCTGAAATTAGATTTGAACAAAGAGTCAGCGGCAACTGATTTGGATTATCCAGTGGCTGTTATGTTTTTATCCTGTTATGACAGCTTCTGAAACTCCCTCTTCCCTCCCCAGCTGTTTGAGAGAGCCCCACTCAGGCTCACAGGCACTGAGGTAACAATCTTGCTAACCCCCGAGTGCTGTGGATTAAACCTCTTAAACCTCAATCTATGTTCTTCTTAACCCCTCTACCACACACACGCACACATCCCAGCTACTGCCTGGCCTCTGGAAACATCCACTCACGCACCCTCTCTTGTCTCTTCAACCTAAAATTAACACAGCAGATGTAATTGCTCACCAGTGTCTCTTTTTGTTGTTGATGTGAACACTTTCACTGCCCTCCTCAATACACCAAAGCATTTTTTAATTACATAATGTGGCCGATTTTGACTTGAGACTATTTAACCGTATACAACAATGGTTTTATTTGATAGTATTTTTACTTTTACTTATTGTGAACAACAACTTATCACTCTCTCTTAACTCTGTTACGGTTGCCACCAACACCTCAAAAATGTATCTAAAACTTGCCGGATGCTCAACTTACTTTCTTAGCTGGGAATATGGTCTATGTAGATGGTAGCGTCGAGGCTCAGCGATGTGTTTTTAAAGTCAAAACAATGAACTAAAAAAAAAAACCAAGTACCTCCAAAGTTGTTATGGCTGTAAGACGCACAGGGTTGGGTGATAATTTGTTGTAATTTCTTTCATTCATCTATTAACTGTTCAGTGGGAACACTGACAATAATAACACATCAAAGTGCAGCCCTCACTGAAACCATCCTTGGCACACAAGCCTGCTCACACATTTAGTTCCTTTATATATGAATGCATCCGTCCTTTACATCCACACAAAGTGAGTGTTATCTGCTGTGGGTTTACAGTTGTTGTTGATGTGTTGTATGTGAGAGCTAATTATATTAATAAGAATTTATCTAGAAAAAAAATTACACAATTTAATAATGGTCCTAATTCATTTCTCTCTCCTTTCTTTTATTCACTTGGTTGTTTTATTATGCAGTGATCATCAGTCTCACTTGAAGTTGGATTGTGCTTAAGCTAATTCTTATTCATTGTGTTTAAATATAAAGCTCAAGTGCTTTCCTCATTTGTAGGGAAGTTGCGTATCTCCTGTCCCCCACATCGTGTTGACAGAGTGTTTGCCAGCTTCGTCCACTGCCTCAGAGGATCCCGTCAGAGATTTAGCAAATGACTCTGTGGAGGAGAGTCCATCACGAGATTGGATGGGTCATCACACAGCCTACGAGGCTCAGATGTCAAAGCGAAGGGCTTTATACCGAGACTCTCCTCAGAGAAAGCGAGAGCAGCATTGTTTTAAACAGGATACTGGATTAAAACAGGAGCTTGCCCTGCTGTTGACGGAGATGGAGGTGCGGGTGGTGTCTTCTCTTGAGGCCCAGGAGCTCAGCAAGACGACAGGAAAACTTTTACAGACTCTGACCATCTTCCCACAGACAAAAGATGTCTCTGAGGTTCGGCTGGGTGACCGACCACTCCTAGTGCTCTTTAGGGAGGAAAAAACAGTCAGAGAGGCTTATAGGCTGCTGCATTCCCTTCTGGAGTCATCCAAGCCGGTGCCCAAACCCAGAATAAAATCCTCCCTTCACGCCGGTCAGCAGAGCTCCCTGGTGGAGGCCCTGAGAAGAGGGATAGAGACAGGGGACAGGATGCTGACACTTCAGGGCACTGCTGAGGCTAAGATGGTACAGCAGGATTTAGTGAACAGTTCTCTAGATCCCAGCGGGTCGACCAGCTCTGTGGACAGTCTACCCAGTCGCATGAGAATGACAGAGGATGTCCGACGCAGCGCCTACAGGAGGCTGGACAGCTTGGAGGAGACTATTCGAGAGCTGGAGAACACCTTGATAGAGATCAGTGGCCATTCAACTCCAGAGCACCTGTACACTGAGACCAGTAACCAAAGTGCTCCTGCACAGATGACTGGTAGTTCGACCTCAGAGACCCAGAAGCCTCCAGTCCCACCCAAGCCGTCATCCTTGAGTCCAGCATCAAAACAGGTCCATTGCATACACCTGCTGTGCAGATTCCTGCTCTAAAGCAGCACGCTCTATTTTCTTTGCTCACTTCTTCTCTCTGGGTGGTTGTTGGAACTTCACTTTCAAGCTTCTGATGTCTGCCTCCTGATTAAATCGACATCAAATTGCATTTGTAATTGAAAATATGTAGAAGGGACAGACAACAGACCCCCCCCCCTTCTTGTCTGTCTTGTGATTAGTGCTGCTGTCCTGCTGAGCCAAGAAGTTGTTAATTATTTTCAGTCTGTTAACCCAGCCACTTGAAGTGAACCTATTGTTACACCAAACAAGCAATAAAAAGTTACTTCGATAATCCAAACATTTCTAATTTTTTCTTCTTCTTTCTCCTTTAGCTTCGTCAAATTGATTTGTCCTCTTATCCTTGTTCCTTGATCCTTGATATCAAGTCTTTCCCTCAGAGTCATGGGTGCTGTTTTTTTTTTTTTTTTTTTTATTTTAAGAGGCATAAATGTGTATCTTATGTACTGTGTCACATCACAATTACACACCAAAAGTTACCAGGTGACTTTGTGTTTTCAGAGCTTAGAAAAAAGCAGGGAAAAAACTTGTTCGTGAACCTTTTTGAGAACAGAAAACGGTCTCACCAAAGCCAAAATCACTTCTAATACACTTTTTGTTAATTCCTACTGGCCATTTAGTGCTTAAATCTATTACGAGACATTTCCAGTAGCCTCCTTTCAACTCACCTCCAGTTGACCGTAGCTCAACAAAAGATTAGTGATAATCAAAAGGCTTATTGCACTGCTGTGTCAGCTGCCACTTGAGTGACGTGTCTTGACAGCTCGTGTAGTATTCCCTGTTGCCTCCCACTTAGGGCAGGGCTGCAATGCTTGACAGTCACGCTGTGTTGGTGAGTTTCAACCCTCTGATGTGGAGCCAGGGAGCATTCCCATGGGTGTAGATGAGGATTACAGAGTCTTCACACATTATTTCATCACTCCAACTTCAACCATATTCATCATTTCAGCATGACCCTTCTTCCTACCCTTATCCAACATTTGCTCGTGCGCTCACCAGATTCACACTGACAAGCGATCTACTGTCAAGCCCCATTGCAGTTCAGTTTTTAATTAGGACATGAGAATGAGGATTCATCCAGTTATATTTAATCCAAGAATTAAGCACAACTGTTTTGTTTTTTTTTTTTGTTTTTTTTAAATTTAGCTTAACATCAGGAGAAGAAGAAGGAAGGAAGGAAGACAGGCGTGAAATACCGTAGAAGAGAAAGACCGGCTATTGGAGACTACTACAGTTAATCTTCTATTTATTTTCCCTTCAGCTAATGTCTCTGTGTGCAGAGGAGGCACAGTTGGATGGAAATTTGACTGGATATGTATTTGTTTATGTGCGTATTAGACATAGTAACTCAGCAGGAAAGATCATTAAGCACACTGCCTGCAGTGAGGATAGGCTACGCAACGTCAGTTTTGATGCGGCATTTCTATATTCTCGTCTTTGTCACTTTCTACTGATAGATGGTGAAACTCTGTGAAGTGGATATTTCAGTTTTTATATTGGGTACAAGCTCTCATCTTAAAAACCTCATTGGTCTCAGGAGACAGGCTTGTTGGCTGGAATCAGACGCTGAACTGAGTTTATGTGTGTCTGAGGCATAAACTAAAGGCACTGAAGAAGAGAAATGATATGTACGGCAATGTACAGTGTGTCCACATTCTGACTCACACTTTCTCCTCTCCTCTCCTCTCCTTTCCTCTCAGGGAGGTAATAGCTCTAGTGTTGGTAAGGTTCTCCACTCCTCAGCTGCCTCCAAGCTGAAGCACCTGCAACAGAACAGCACAGACAAGACTAAAAGCGGCAAAAGAGAGGACTTCATGAAGATCCAGGGCCAGCAGCAGGTATCATCTTTTATATTTAGGACAGTCGGGGCAATTCACACTTGATCTGGCAGCATGTATGCAGACAGGGCTAAAGGGTACTTTCCAGATACTCTGAGGATGGGCTTCCTTTTGCGGTAGTGGCAGCCCAGGAAGGGCCATTTTTTAGACATTTAAAGAAGGCTTGTACATAATAGGGGTACAAAAATCATAAAAATGAGGATGATAATCATAATGGAAAGACGCTGCATATTACTTTTCTCTTGGTCTGCAATTGGGGCAAGGAGGTAATGATCCATGTCTATTTTAAAGAGACAGATGGAACAGGATTTTTTTTTTAAATGTGAAACAACATGAAAAACCACATTTGATGACCTTGTTCTTCATATTCTGTCATGAAGGTGATGGCACCTCTATACAACGTCAGCAGGCCTTGAAAGTTACACTTTTTAAAAGCAAGCAGAGCATGTGCATCTTAACCTCTGCAAGTCTCCAGAATTGCCCTGCTGCTCCCCCACATTAAGCATAATTAGGCTTTTACTGCATCTCTTTACACCTAAAGCACTACTGCATGTCCCGACCACGCTCCACTTCTCAGCTTTCACTTATCAGATTTTGAACAACACTGTGTGATATTCAAGACACAACTTTTAAATGAGCTGAAGTGGTGAAGGATTAGCATTTTACTTCACTAAACAGTGTTTTTAGGTCTGACAGTCTAGAAATCATAGCATCTTTTTTAAAACTTAATTTAAAAAATATACCAGTGTTTGAACTTCATCCTAACTCGGTTTTAACTAAATGAGTTTTAAGAAAATTAAAACATGCCCTCATAAGTGCTCCCCCCAAAAAAAAATGTCTGTGTGTATATATATATATATATATATATATACTTACAGGTACAAATTTATAAAACTTTTTAAAGCCTTCCTCTATACATCTGTTATTATATGTTGGCCTGATCGTCTTTTTGGTTTATGAATTTACTAGCATTTTAGAGCTTTACCGTAAGAAAAGACTGGACATAAGGATGCTAGATGGCCTCTGGAGGCAAGGAAATTGAACCGTTGAAGCATATCAGTCCAGTAAAGCCAAAAGAAGATTTTTGCACCACGCCTGTGCACAGGGGGGAAAAAAAGCTTATTGTCAATGTAATTTGAAAAATAACAGGAGCAGTGAAGTGCACCTAAACCTCCATACTGCACAGAATTCGACAGGCCATTCAGACACAAATTCAGTCTTGAAGATTGCAGAGAAATAAATGCGTTAGGCAGAGAGAGAGAGATTTGAGAGATGGGGGGTGTAATGAAGCTTTGGTCGCCTCAGACTGAGAGAAGATTGGAAGGAATCTCTGCAGTGCTATGTAATAATCGCCCCTCGAGTCGGTGGCAATCACTGATTATTCAGTGTGAAGAGGACAGTTCTGTCACCACCATTAAGTCTTTCACATTTCCTCTTCTTTATGTCTCTCTCCGTCTTCCGCTGTCTATACTCTGCAAATTACACACTGTGCCCCCTTCTCCCTTTCACTTTCCCCCCGTCAGTGTCTCTTATGCCCTGTGATTTGGGAGCAGAATGAATTCCTACACTTGTCTAATGAAAGCAAAATTAATCCCATTATTTCAGTATGACACTCACACACAGCACGCTCCCTTTTGTCCACAAAACTGTTCAAAACAGTCATTGTGGAAAGGCGCTGTATGTGTGAAAACGCTATCCTCAAAAGGACAGTGGACACTCAAAGCTAATTGTCAGCGTGGGAAGCTGGTGCCAAGCTGCGTAGGGTGGCAACATAACTGCAACGGCATGAAGAATAACGGAAAACAAAGAGCCAGCTGACCCAAAACCAGAGACTAAACAGTGAGCTGTGGCAGCCGTCACAATTGGCCAATAACAATGAAATTTGTGGCCTTTTGAAGTATAGGGTACAATGAGTAGGTGAGAGGTCAAGTAGTCCGCTCTTAGTTCACCAGCAGGTAGCGGTTTGAAGAGATTTTGTTGTACAAAAACAAGCACAGGACATTCATAGGTAAAACAGAGCACTTTCAATCCACAACAATGTGGTTCGATTAGTCTTAATACTTCTGCTACATAATCTTAACTTGCATGGAGCCTCGTAAAGGTCAATATTGAATGAATAAATACAAAATAATCACATTAATTAAACTTTGTAAAGCATACAAATAAAACGTGGTGATTGATTAAAATTATTAAAAACAATTCATTATTATTATTATTATGCAATTATCTTGTATTCATAGCGAAAAGGTTTTAAAGCAATTCAATTTAATATCATTTTTATTTGAAATTGCCCTTTTCTAAAAGTCTGTTTTTATTTCATGATGTAATTTTGCCCAATAAAACTTTTATGTTTGCCAGTTTTTATTTCATGCCCTTCAGCTAAGCAGATGTCAGCAATTAGCCAGAGTAACAATAATGTCAAAGTAATTGTGAATCAACTTTCTAGCTGTAAACACAGGCACAGAAACTAACACTTCCTTTTATTAACAAGGCTGCACTAGCTACCTTGAATAGCTTGTGAGCTTGTATTATTATTCAGCATCAAGTGTATCTTGTTTATTTGTGTGATATTGAGCCCTGTCTCTCTTTGTTACCCATGCATTGCCATGTGCTGTAACAGTGACACCCTATTCCAACCTTAATGAAGTCACGATGCTGAGAATGGAGTGCTGTGTTGTTTCCACAGGCTGTTACTCATGAGAAATAGCTTTTATTTTTTTGGTCAGACTTCTGGTATCCTCAATGTCAGACCAAGAAAACAGCGCAGAGCCTCACAATTTGGCTTACAGATGGGTGAAGCGAAATCTGTCTCCTATATAATTTGAAATTCAGGATAATGAAACAGCTGAACACGGACTGTGCTGGAAAAACATGCTGATTATCTTCAGTTCATCTCATCAAATTATCGAGGCGGCTGGCTAATTTGCATACAGCCTTTAAGAGCTAATTAGAAACTTTTGCCAACTCTATATTCATTTCACCCAGTGTTTCACTGAAGTGAAGGGAGCAGGTTTGTGTAGAATGTGTGAAATAAGTCGCGTCTGTCTCTCCAGCATCCACAGATCATAACTTACTATTGGGCTGTAATCAAAAAACTATTCCTATTTGAAGCAGAACTGCAAACCCACATTTCACCCTCAAATTCCCACCTGCTGATCACAGTTTGACTCATATTGTTGTTCTGACAATCAGACGTGCCCTCCTTGGGTGACATCTCTACTCGGCCCACAGCTAAAGGTAAAGGCGTCTCTTCTCTTAAACCTTTTCGTGGACATTACTCCCTAAATGTAACCCCAGACTTCTACCCTCCTTCCAGCTCCCTTTGGTGTTTTAGATTGTTCTCTTTTGTCTCCTCTGGCCAAATCACAGCTGACATTTCTAGGGTGTTTTAAACGGAGCGTAAACTCAAGGAATGAGAACGGCACCTTGGAGTCTCTGAGAGGTAGATCTAAATATAAATACCTTTAGCATTAGTGGTGCTGTCCACACAGTGGCAAATATATTATTGTAATATGTATTATTAATTACTTGGTAAAAAAACAAAAAAGGAGACAAAACAGAAAGGCAGCTAATGTCCATTCACATGTTGTGAAAGCCAGCTGGAGGGACATCACTGTGTACCCTCTGTAGTTGGAGGAAATGAGATGCGCCAGCACCACTTTTTGGATTCTGAAATATGCTGAATGAACTCAACCAGGTGTTATGCCTTGATACTCCGGACCACATTCCTTGAAAATACCCAGAAATACCTTGCAAATAATAGGGTCCAAATAGACTTGCTCATTGGAACAAAAAAAAAAAAAAAATAAGTAAAATTCAGCTTTTACAGTGTCAGGCTTGTTGTCAGTTCCTGCTCTGATGTTTCCTCGTGTGTTAATTGCCGGTGTTAAAATTAACAGAGCCTTTCTGATGATGCTGTGGTGCCGCTGTGCTCAGGCTGTCTGTTCACCAGCACTTCACTCAGAGCCACTGGAGCATTTCAGGCATGAGGATCCTTCAAATTAATGTACTGGATAAGAATAGACAGTTCAAAACCACAGTTTCTCTCTGTTTGCTCTGGCACAGATCAAGGAGGGCATGACAATGTGAATCACTGTCATGCCACAAAACCCTATTTTATTTTCCCATTTGGCCTCTTACTACCTCTGGCAGTGAAACAGGCTAATTAAAGGTGCTGGGCATGAGGTGGAGGTTGTGAAGTCCTGTCCTGGGAGACAGTCGTTTGGCAGGAGGCTCTGAGTGCGTGAGATGAAGGGCGGCTGCTCTGGCGCATTCACAGACCAGAATAAATGTGTCGGCCAGGCTTGAGAGGAGTTCCTCGAGCAGAAGGAACCGTCCTGCACTCTGGGGACACTTGGCAGCACTGGCTGTGGAACTGCAACAGAGCAGGTGAAAGCCTCCAAGCAGCGCAGTCTAGACTAGTACACCTGCTCTCCTTTCACACAGAACTAATCCCCGTAATCCCCATAGAAACACCTTTTTAAAACTTTTACAGCCGCAGCAAAAACTTTTCTCCTGTTGCCTCTTATTAAAAAGCATAAATAAAACTTGTGCAGAGTGCAAAAATGTTTCAAATAAATCTTAGCTTGGGCTCTTAGAGATAGATTCTCGCTCTTCTCTCACCCTGTCAGGACTCTGGTACATTTTGCTCAGTCTGTTCCCTGCACATGAAGCATAGAAACTGTTTCTGTCAGACAAATCCTGTTTAGCTCCACCTCTAAAAGAGAGACAAATACATGTGTATGTGTTGCCCACACTCAGATGTTGGAATAGTGCCACCTAGTGGCTCATTCCAGCATGACATGAAGGGAGTGAAGGTGTGATACAGTCTGTCCATCAGAATATTTTGCATTTTTTAATGAGTAACAATCATTAAAAGTATCAAAATAAAGATGGTCAACGGTGTAATTTGCAGCCTTCACTGTTGTACCCAATGACAGAAGTTGTGTTTAGCAAGGGTCATCATGTGTGGATGGAAACCTGTCTCATGGCTTGCATCACACATGCTGATATCGACCTGAATAACAATCTCCTGTGTTTGTCTCTTGTTTTGTTCTCACCCGTCCCTCCCTTTGCCCCTCCACTACATGTTTCTCCTGACACTTGTTCCTGTGGTGCAACCTCACTCACCCCTTCACCCTGCGTGAACCCGCGCCGCACCTGCACCTCCCGGCCTGCCCACCCTCTGCACCTGTGACCCTGCAGCAGTGAGCGACCTGTCCCCGTGTCCACCTGGCCACAGAGCGCCACACATTCATCTGCCCCCCCCACCCCACCCCCCTTAACTTCATCAACTACTTTCACTTCTCCAATGTTGTCTACAAACTCTTCACTCAACCCTCCTCTGTGTGCATTTGTGGATGTGTGTGAGTGCGTTTGTGTGCAAGCATGCGTGCCTGGGCATGTTTGACAAGAATGGTAAGGAGAGGTGCTGCAGGGGACAGTGCCCAGCCACAACCAATTTTAAGACTTTAATTTTTTATGATTTCCTCCTTTGATCCCTGGAAACCTCATCTCTTTACATCCCCCCCCCCTTCCTGTCTCCTGCTCCACCTGAAGTCCCTGGGGACCAACAGCACCAGTGGCAGTATTGAGCCATACCTCTCTGGTATCAAAACGGGCCTTTTCTCAAGCCGAGTGCCCTCTCCTGCAGCAGCATTTGCCCCTGGCCTGAGGAAGTACCCCCAGGAGGCATCAATACCCTCCCTGACAGCCTCCTCCAGCCAAGCGAAGGCCCTGTTGGCAAGCCTGTCTGCCTCCGGCCTGAGTGCTGAGGCCCTGCTCCTCTCCTCCACCCTCCGTCATCACCGGCTTCTGCGGGAGCAACGAGCCTCCTCCCTGTCTCTGCCCAGCAGCCAGTCCTCCTCCCCTACTCCCACCGCTACCTCTTCCTCCTCTTCCTCTTCACCCACCACCCCTACTTCATCCTTGTCCCCCTCCTCTCCTACCCCCTTGAGCTCCCTCACCCTCTCCTCTGTGGTTCTCAAGCCCAACACTCGTAGCCTTGACAGCTCCAGCCTCAACAGCTGCAAGGAGGGTGGCAGCAAGTCTGTGAATAAGGACCTCACCCGCGGCAACTCTCGGAGATGAAGAGGAGGAAGAGGATGATGACGTGGGGGAAATGCATTTCATGCACCATCATATCATAAAGACACTTTTAGGCATTTTCTTTTCTCACCCCAGTCTGCAGAGTCTTCATGTTTCCATGGCGAGAACTGCCATATTGTAAATGGAGTCACAATCTTCTTCTTGGACAAGTTTCCTTCTCTGATCTGGTTCCATAGTTTCTCTGAAGTTCTCCCACAGAGTCTTACTGCCAGTGTCCCAGCTAGAGAGCGCACAAACCAGCTGCCTGCGATAAGCTGATGTGGTCTGGATGGATTTACTGACAGCACCAGTCTCATATATACCCTCACTCAATGGGTTGTTAGTGGAGTAGATATAATATCTAGACTGTGACTTTTATCATAGAAAATAGAATGCAATAATCACAAAGTGAGTCCTGTAGTTGTGTGTGTTCTGGATAATATTGCTCTCACTTACCTGCATCACCTGGCAGAGTGTGAGCCTGCTCCGAAAAAAAGAAAAAGAAAAAAAAATCTAAAGTAGATCAAGGTGATGATTGTGGTTTCAAGCTGTTTTGTGTTAAAAGGGCATTTGTGGCTTTTCTTGCATCACATGTGTTTTAAACTCTGAACTGGTGCTATATTTTCCCCTCTGTTTGTACACACTGTGTAAGGAGTTTACACAACTGTCCCTAATCTTCGACCCGCACTTTGTTGCCAGTGCACATCCCACTGTCTGCTTTGATTTTTATCTCATATTATTCAAAAATTTTAATGCGCCCATTTCCCACAAAAATTAGGAATTAATTACAGAAAAGTTTCACAAAACTTAAATTACTCCACACAAAAGCACACTGTAGGAGCACATCTCTATTTAAAATGGAACAAGGAGGCACAGTTACACAAACAGATGGGAAAAATGCAAATTGTGTATTATATACAAATGTTGAATTTATGTATGTGTGTACAAACTAGTTAATTATGACAATCAGGATGTTTCCACAGTAGCATCTCACAGGTTGATCTGGCATTTCACCGCCTGACATCACAAACCATCCCAAAGACTCAAGCACACACGGTGATGAATAACACACACATTCTGTCACACATGCACTTGGAAAGCCAAGCTGTTTGCGGAAGCACAGACTTTAATTTGTTTATTTTCTTTTTCTTTTTTCTTTTTTCATGATGAATCATTTTCAGTCACATCTGTTGCACCACTGAAAAAGAGCACTCTGGTAAAATATGCCATATGGACCAGAACACGATTTCACCCCTTAAGGAATCTGATAGATCAGGTGTTTTTTTTTTTTTGTTTTTTTTTTGGAGGGACACTTGTTTTGTTTTGAGCTTCAAGAGTTTTCACTTCCCAATTTGCAGGCCTTATTTTAAAACTTAATACCTTCTGTGAACAACAATAGATTGCACCTCATCGTCTATGACACCGTTTCATCTCCTTGGGTTGTGTTTGAGGGAGAGAGAGACTTCAGCTGTACTCGACTCTTGAAGTGTGTGAGAAGAGTATAAAGAAATTTAAATCGAGCACAGTTTCCTCTCGAGCATGTGACCCTCTCCTCTAATTTTGACTAGTTAATTATGACAAGCACAAAGCTACTAATGTTTCTGGGGGGGAAATTGAAATACTGCACATTATATCACCAACAGTGCTGTTTGCTTTTATTACATGCACGCTGCCTTTGCTGTGCTTCAGTGACACAAGTTGAAGTATCAATATTTTAAGCACATCAAAGGCCTGTCAGCAAATCCCTAAGTGCTAACCCTGCACAAGGGACTACTGAAGCTCCCTGTCCTGTGTTGTTGCCTCAAGGCTGCCCACTGGGGAGGTGAGCGGACAGTCGTAGACAAAGAGATTTTTTTTTTAAATTTCTTTCAGTCATTCATCAAAATGGCGAAGAGAAATCAATTCTTTGTGGCATCGAGATTAAAACATGTGCAAAGGGGCTCATGTCAAAGTGTAGGCAGCTTGAGGAGAGGGGATTAGTTTGGGGACATGTGTTTGAAGGCTACTTTAATAAGACTTGCCTTATCTCCATCGAGAGCGCTTGTGATATAAAAGACCCAAAGAGATGAGAGGAAGGGTTTGACAGTCAGAGAGCCATTGAGTGGCCGTTCATCCTCTGCCCCTTTCACTTCGCTTTGTCTTTGGTGTGGGGCATCTGTGACATGAAAACCACAAAGTTGAGGTTATGCTAGGACAAAGTTTGATGGGCCTCAGCTATGAACAATGTGTGCAATATGTAATTAGCAAGGCAGCAATTATAGCAATTTTACCAAGGCAGTGCTCTTGACCATATAAGAAACTCCTGCTGGTTTGTCTGCAAGGACCTGTAACAGTGTTTTTTTCCCAGTGCCTCTAAGACTTTGTTCTTGCCAGAAGTCCCCAGTTGATCTTGTGTTACAGTATTAGATCAACAACAATGACAGAATCACACTTCACCCAAAGATGGGGCTGCAAAAATTGGCTTGTCCACATGTTTTGCAGAAAGAAAAAAAAAAAAAAAAAGATCTCTTAAAATGCAGAGTGTGTCAGGTTGCAGCAGTGGCATTTGACTAAACACTCCCCCAGCTCTGACAATGTGCAAAACTGCAAGCTCGCAGCACAGGGAATTAAGCCTCGCCCTGGGTGCTCTGTAGCTCTGCCAGGCAGGTTCAAGCCCTGGGTTTCATATTGAGTGAAGTCAAATGAAAGAAATTCACTTACTCATGCTGTTCCACACTCAAATCCATAACTCTCCAAGTTAAATTTGCTGCATTTGCGTCTGGTGAGCGTTGGGGAGGAAGTATTCACGCTTGGCTGCTTTCCCCAAGTAAAGTCTGAGATGAAACCCTCCCAGAATTGCGTGACAGTGCTCTCTGGAATGATTTTTTTTTTTTTTTTTTTTTTTCTCTTCCAAGACAAGTGTTAGTGGGCTGTGATTTCAACATGGCTGGAGGCTTAGAGGCCATGTTGAAGACACTCACAGTAGATGCCCCTGGCAATCAGAAAAACTCATGCAAACTTGAAATCAAACATAGGAGAAATATACATATATAAATATATCTAAGTGAGATGTTTGTGTATGATATTATAATTGTGAAGAAAAGTGTGATATATATAGGCCTAGATTAAATTATATTCTGTAAAATGTCATCATCTCTTCAGTTTTATATATTAGTGACCATTTTGTACAGATTTTTTCTTTTTTAATTCATTGAGAGAGATAATAACATTTCACACTGAGATTATTTATTCATATGCAGAACATTTTTATATTTGTTTAAAAATATCTGTATAGATAACAGTTAGCCTCTGTAATATACACTGAAGTTCATTTTTTGAATTCTAGGATTTTCTTTATGTAACTTTATGTAATTTTGATTTATGAAAAGCTCGTCCCTGAAAACGCTCGTCCGGCTCATTTGCCTCCGTATGTGAAGGGTCACATTGAGGTGTAAGAGGTCGGACCAGTGCCTGTGCTTGGGGGCTTATTTTGCTACTATCTTTGTTTTTTTTGTTTGTTTGTTTTGTTTTTCTTGGGGTGGGGGTTATTTTGTGTATTGGTCTGCTCTTTGGTTGCACCTCATCCTGTGTTTGTGGTTCAGCTGGATTAGTAGATGTTGGTCAGAAACAGGCGTTGTAGTGAAAGATTTGCTAATGGGTCTGAAGGCTTCACATACAGCCTTGCTGCTTTGACAGAAGTTGGATGGCTTTAATTTTATTTGCTCTGTCATGCTTGCACATGAAACAGGAACAGTAGCAATGTGGATGTTCAGTGCAGAAGCAATCAGACAACACCCTGTTAGTCGTTACAACAGGTGGAAGTACAGTTTTGTTGCTTATTCTGCTCCATTTGTGACTTTAAGTAGCAGTGAAGCTAAACCACAAGAGTTGTTAAAACCACCCAAGATGGATCAATAAGGGAATCATGTGAAGTATGAATTTAAAGTTTTATCTCTTCCTTTGCCATTGTATCTTTTTTTATATATATATATATATATAAAATGAACCTACATTCTATAGTATGTATATGAGATTTTTACATGAATGTGTGGATGTTCAAAAATCTTGGCATCAAAAACAAAGAAAAACAAAATTGACTTGTAAATAGGTCGAGTCATCCCTAGCGAGTTCGACAAATTGTTATGTCCAAAAGAAGATGTTTTATTAATAAACTATGATGATGGGTACAAAGGTATATACAAAACAATGCATGTATAGTCTCAAGCAATCGCACGGTGCAGTCGATAAAATGTTGTCTACATGTTTTCTCAAAAAAATGAGAACAAGAAGAGAGAGAAAAGTGATTCTATGTTCGAGGTTTACACGAAGAACGAGAAGTTATTTTGGTATCTGTGACACGGGCATGTTCAGTCTTACTGTGATGTTATGTGAATATGAGGATAATGATGATGATTGTGTCCGAGAGCGTTGGATGTCTAGAAGGGATTTGGAATGCTTGAACACACCCCAACCAGAGAAGTCACCAGTGATGGTGAACTCTTTCCACAGAGTGATTCTCCCATTTGTAGAGTAGTGTGATATAAGAATAAAAATAATACAGAAAATAGATCTATGATATATAAATTTAAAAGCCTACTGATACTGGAGATACTAATTTATCAGTGTGGATGCCATGATATTCTGTGAGAAATGTGTGTGTTTTTCCTGTGAGAAGACAGTAGGCAGTTGAACTTGCCTTCTTTTGTACATAATTTGCTGTGATTGTGTGTCCAATAAAGTGCAGCTCTCTTGTACAGTGGCAGCGTCTGATCTTGCTTAATACTGACTTGCCTTGACTTTTCCTGTCAGGAAATGATGTCATCAGGAAATGCAGATGCAAACTGTGCATCAGCTCAAAGATCTTATTTTGTAGCAAAAACATAAACACAGAAACAGTGATTATAAAATAGGTTTATTTTCAAATAAAGCCAAGTCAAGAAATATGTTTTTTTTTTTTTTTGTTTTGTTTTTTTGTTTGTTTTTAGCAAGATTTGGAATCAAATTAATCAACTGTTGCGTTAAAAATATCAAATAGTTTCAACTTAACTCTATTTACAGAAGAAATTAACACCAAAACGTTGGCAGAAAATACAGAATGCCACATGGCTAAATGATGTATTTTGATAAATCGTATATACAGAACACAAAGATTTCTCCTCTTTGTCTGTATGTTTTACTGTGATTCCAGTTATATGTGTTTTAAAAAAAAAAAAAAAAAAAAGTCTTGGACCCAAAGTGGCTCAAGTGTCCTGGCGCTGCGCTGGCCGTCGACCATCTGTCCGCCTGTATGGTGTGTTTCTCAAATCTGAGGCAGGGCAGAAGAAATGAAGGTAGAAATTCAACTGCATTTAAACATGCAGCACATGTAATATTAACATAGACCCACGCATCTCCACCAGGAAGCCTTGTGTTAACGTACCTGTGATGATGTCCTCCAGAGCGCCGTCCTTCCCTTCACGCACCTGTGGTTTTACCTGCCTCTTCTTCAACTCTGCTATCAGGTCCATTTGGGGCATCTTGGGCATCATAGGCCCCTAGTCAAGGTTACAATAAAAGCCATTAGAAATCAAAAAACATTATGAAGTGGATGTAATGGATAGTCACAAATTTGTTATACATGATGGTTTTTGCTGTACAAAGACATTATTATAACCAGTTAATACAAAGCTATAATTCTGTCAATAACAATGAACCTTAACTCGCTAACCTTCGGTGACCCAACTTTCTTGGGAGATGTTGACTCTTTTTCCTCACTGCTCTCACTCTCCATTTTCTTTTTCTGCTCAATCGCTTGCTGTGCTGCCTGTGTTCAATCCAGAAAAAAAAAAAAAAACATTAATATTCAATGCAACACACAGATGGATAAATATGAGAAACCTGCTGCTGCTCATTCTCACCTTGTAGGCCTTTATGAAACGTCCAAACATCGGGAAAAACATGGAAGGCTGTGTGGTTTTGGGGTTCTCTCCAAAATACTCCACCACAGAGCCATAAGCCTCCTGGAGGAAGACGGGCAGAGAGATATGCATGTGTATTATCATATGATAAGATGATGTTCAGAGTTGTGGATATGAGCTGCAGGTTACCTGTGCCGTCTTGCTGTCTTTGATCAAAGATTCCAGCTGTTCGCTGTTTGTTTTGATGAATTCCTTCAACACCGGGCTGTCGTCCTGCACCAAGAACTCCTTTTTGGTCATTTCCATACCTCGTTCTAATGAGCGGATATCCTGAAGGATGCTGTCCAGGGATACTGGCAAATAAAGAGAAATGAGTTAAGTACCAATTACGATTTATATAACAAGCTCCGTGACTGGCCCGAGACTGTGTGCATATACCAAGCGCTGCCTTGTCCACAAAGTGTAACTCAGTGTGGAAGTTGGTCAAGTCGGGGTATTTTTCCAGGATGATAGTGGTGATGAACTGAAGTAGCGTCTGTGAGCGGTCAGTGGACTTGGTCTCCAACAGCTGAAAAGTGCATATATTGAAAAAGTGTTTTTGGTTATTTAAGCTTACTTGAAGTGAAAGAGTAACTCTACAAACAAAAGCTACATACAAGGTCCAGACTCTGCAGCCGAAAGCCATACGCTGCACCTCTCTTACTGCTGTTCATATAGTTACCAAAGGCGAGAACAATCTGAAGAGAAACACAAAAGATGATTAATAAAAACACACATTTTTAATCCACATCAGTATTTTGTCTTGTCAGATACATACTTCTAAAATCTTTTTCAGTTTTGTTGATGACTTGATGGACATGGAAGCAGCAATGATAGAGTTCAGTTGCTGTGGATAAAGGCAAAACATAAATCAATATATGGTTAAAGTCTCTGTCTCATCCAAACCCAGCCACAATGCATCTGACAAACTGACCGGCTGCAGGCGTTTGACAGTGTCTGGGAAGTTGCCCATGAACGTGAGAGTTTGTATCCGCTGGCTCAGACGAGGAATCTTCCCAAAGTGCAACATGAACCGGTCCTCCTCCGCCAGATCCTCCAGCGGACGACCGTCCTTCTTGTAGTTAACAAGCAGTTTCATCTCAAAGTCTGATGGTATGAAGTGCTCGAGCAGTTCCAGGAAGTCGATGCTCAAAGACTGCTGGTCGTACCTGTATAAAACAGTAGTGACACATCAGGTATCAGTGGATAAGAGAGGAGGCGCTTAAGAGAAGAGCAGCACTTCAAACACTTGCAACAGAGGCACATACGTCTCGATAGCAGTGCAGATACTGGCTGAGTTCATTCCTGCCTTGCGCAGAGTGATGGCCAGATTCTTGGCCTTGTTGGGGTCAATCAAGGATGTCTTGCTGGGGGCTTTCTGGGCAACCTTCTTAATTTTGGACAGATCTGTTGCATTACCCTGGGCCCTCGTCTTGAACTGTTCCTCAAACATGTCCATGTTCAGCTCCTAATGTGTAGATGGAACAAAAAAAAAAAACGTCAGTTTTCTCTCAGGATGGTCTGGACAGTAGAAGAGAAAATGGAGGATGCGTGTTCTTACCCCTAAGACCTGCTCGTCATCTAACTCGTTGAAGACGGTGCCTGTCACCTGGTTCTGTTTTAAGGCCTGCCAGTTTAACAACGGCATCCTGAACTTGGTCTGAATGGGCTTCTTGTTGTTCTGACCTGAGAAAGCAGAAAAGGAGGATGATGAAATAAATATCTTTGGAGACTGTTTGCTTTGGACTGATAGGTGTTTCCACTACTTTTCAGATTCTTCTGTCAAACTCCTCACCAGATTGAATATTTGGAGCTCCGGGAGGGGGTGGGGGTCCAGCACCAGGTGGGGGAGGTGGAGGTGGGGGTCCAGCACCAGGTGGAGGAGGTGGAGGTGGAGGTGGGGGTCCAGCACCAGGTAGGGGAGGAGGAGGAGGAGGTGGTGGACATCCTATTGAAACTTGCAGGGGTATAGGGGGAGGTGGGGGCACAGCTGCCAGCGCAGTAGGACCACCGGGAGGGGGAAGGGGAGGGGGAGGGGGAGGAGGAGGAGGGGCAGAAGCAGAAGCAGGGAGGCTGGATGCTGGTGGGGTCGCGCTGGGCTGAGTGACTGGAGCTGGGGCCGGGGCTTGGACGTACTCGACTACAGTGACGGGCAAAACCTCGATGTCCAGACCACCTGAGGTGCTGCGCCCCAGGCGGATCAGCCCCTTGTCCTGCAGCTCCTGGATCTTCTGCTCCAGTTCTGAGGAGGTCAGAGGGGCAGAGGTGCTCNATATATATATATATATATATATATATATATGTGCACGATAAACTTTAACTATAAACACTATAAAAACTCAGCACACCTCTTTGAAGTTGTCAAAAGCAGAGAGAATGATATCGTGTCCTCCCCTGACGAGACACACAGCAGCCAGCAACTCCAACACGAGGGCTTTGGTCCTGATGCAGCAGAGGAAAATGATAATGATAGATTTGGATGCGGACTAACAGATAACACACACTTTGTCACACACACAAAAGCACTCACCTGGGATTCCTGCTGTTGAGACTGAGGGTGATCTCATTCACACATCGCGGATGAGTCATCACCTGGTTAAAACCAGACTGAAAGAAGAAGGAAAATATAAACAGCTGCCCACCCCCAAGAGAGAGCTGATATGCTTAAAGATGCAGGAAAAGTGTTTGTGTTTTTGGTTTAAGAAAAAAAATGTCTTTCATCCAGCAGAGGCTAGTGAAACAGCAGTGGGAAAGTGGAATTATAGCAACCCACTGGCATAAAAAAAAAAAAAAAAAACTTGCTTTAAATACCAGCAGAGGGCTTTAGGGCTGTACCTGGTAGTTCATGATGGCTCGTAGGCACATTATGCACACGTGTACATCATCTCTCTGGCTGGATGAATGGGATTTTTTATGCATCTTGTTCCCCAGAGTGGAGCTTATTCTGTCGAGGGATAACAGGTGTATTGACAGTTACAGGAAATTTCTGCGTGTGCACACTCCCTCTGAGGTTGAGGCCCAGAAATAATAAGTCAGTACATTTAGCTACATAACATATATAGTGTTATATATCACACGACTTCCAGCACTGTTTTGGACATCCGCTGTGTCTGTCTGACAACTGAAATCGATCATCAGGTGGAAGGAAACTAAAGAATAAAATACTCAACACATGAGCTAAAGATATGTATGAAGAAGAGTGTGAGAAACTGAGGTATCCATAATGGCTGGGATGTCTCAGTTTGAAGAGGAACTGCTGTCTAGCTATAAGATAGAAAAAGAGTGGTATACAATTAACAATAAAGACCTTTATTTAAAAAAGGCATTTAACCTGCTGCACTTTTTGATTCATATTTGTACAAATTCCACAATAACCTGCAACTGATCAATCAGGCAGGGCTATCACTATGAGAGTATTTATATTAATGATGTTTTGGACCTAAATGTGTGATAATAACACTCAAGGTTCATCAGATTTTCAAGGTTCATCTAATGAGAAAGTTAAATGTTATCTGGTCACCTCTGTGGCTCTACAGCATTGTGCCACTTCTCCATCGTGATTCTATTTTCTGAAATCTACAAGTGTATGAGCTGAAGGTTTCTCTTTAACCCATGAACACCCAGAGCCATTTCTCCTTAAAAGGAAAGTTATGGAGGATATAAAATAGACCAAATTGACAACATGTAACCAAGTGGCCACCAAATGTGACATGGTTAGTGAACTGCCCTTTTGAAGCCTTGATTTAATAATTTGGTCTCAAGAAACTCGAACACCAGTAGTGCTGAGGACAAAGAGTTTTACGCAAATACTTTTTTTTCTTCTATGCCAAGTAAGGTCTTCTTCCCCAAGGGTGGGGCTTGCCCTTCACATATTGCCTCGTTGGGCTGTGTGTGCCTCTGAAGGACACCATGTGCATCATAGAGTTGTGCTTCTCGGGGTTGATATCCAGGCATTGTTTGCTAAACACATCAAGCTATGAACCGATCATCCAGCACTTTTTCTCTCCTTGCCTGTTTATCAAAGCAAGGCAGGGTCTGAGAATGGTTACGTGATATGTTATCAGCCACCATGGGGTGCCTTGCGTCATTTTTTCCAGTAAGCACAATTACCCAGCATTACAGACCCATGTGCAGGTAGAGGCCAATCAGTATTTCCAGTTCTTCAACAGCGGTGTTAACACTGCTCTGACATTCAGATTTTTGTACACTTTACAAATTTGTTTGTTCCCTCAGTAACTTAAGCATTTCTGCTGTTATGAACAGTCTGAAATACTCCAGGAGAGTATGAAGTTCATCGAGAGGGTTTGACATTTGGTCCACGTGCACCCAGGGGTTTCAAAAGGTTTCTTTCGCAAACAAAATTGTTGTTTTCCTCCGATGGTTGTCTTTTGCTTCAGGGTTCATGTTTGGTTTGTCTAAATCGTTTGAGTCACTACTATTTGGAGTACCAGACACACTTGAGTTCATGAGTTAAGATAAGGAACTTTACTCACCATTTAAAGGTTGGTTGGTTTGTGACTGTGTCACTGTATGGTGACACAGTCACCAAACCTATGGTACATATGGGTTATTTCTTATCACTTCTTATAAATGCTGTAAAAAGTCTGTAAGTCTTACCTTACAGTCAGTGCACGAGCAGCTCTTGTCATCCCATGTGAATGAAAGTTACCAGAGCTCTTGGTCAAATCTTCCATCGACCTCTCTGCTGGCTTTGCTCTGTCTGACAGGGTGCCACCATTTTCAATGCTCTCCACATCAAACCTACAAAAAGTCAGAGATATAAAATCCATGGTGACACATACATTTTATCATTAAAGCTAAATTTGATTCTGAATTGTTTTCACACCCTGCTGGTACTCACGAGACATCACTTTGTGCATGGGACAGGTATTCCACCAGAACATCCAAACCATTATTCTGCTCATTGAGAAACTCTTGGGCCCATCTACAAAAAGACCCAAAGTCAAATCAAGCCCGAGGCACTGAGAAATATAAAGAAATATTTTTAATTACATATCACAATTTCTGCAATGGGGATGGACTTAGTGACACAACTTAAACTTATTCAGTTAAAAATTCAAGTTAGATTCATAATCAATAAAACACTCTTGCTCAATCCAATACACCTGGGCGTTTCAATGGTTTCAACTTTAGTTAGTCTTATTACTGAGCCAGTTTACTGATGATGACTCTTCCCCTTTTTACAAATAACCTTTAATGCTCAATGAACTTAAATTGATCACTAATCATAATAATACTGACAATAATTGAAATGAAAACTTTGTTTCTTTAATGTCTGTCTTAAAGGTGCCATTTGGTAACTTTAAAGGACATTTTTAAATAATAATATCAAAAATTTAAAAATTAAATAAAATACATATTAAGATGACAATTCTTTAAAAGCCTAAAAATATTTTGAGAAAAGGAATAAAAGTTGTTTCAGGGTAAAGGGTAAAAAAAAGTACATAAAATCACATTGCACATCAAATAATCGAATAAACATCATTTAAGACTCATCCCAACTCAACAAGCTCACCCAATGTGATTTGTGCGAAGTGATATCTCCAAATCTTTAAGCACCTGAGTTGCATCTTGGATCCTTTTTTTCAGCTAAGGGAGCAGAAGATGTAAGAGTCAAGATACTGTAGTGCAGGCAGAAAACTAAAAAATGTGCCATTTATAAAGAGGAGGATGATGCTTTGCACTGACCCTGCGAGTCACCCCTCCTTGATCCTGGTAAAAGCTCTTGATCTTGGTCAGGTAAGCAGATGGGGGACTCTTCACCTGGAAACGCTCCTGGGGCAGAAATAATTACAAAAGTCAAGAAAGTAGATTCAATCAATGGTAACTGGACTTCAGCCATTTGATGCATAGCATCTGACGTCATTATCGCTTGCATAAATAGACCAGACACAAACTGCTCACTGTTTCCATGCCAACGCCTCTTTCGCTCACCACCACAGAAACTGTACTGCAAGGTTTTCACACTGCACCCTGCTCTATACCACAGATCCTCTTTGGGTGTTTGTGTTCTTTGTGTCAACTGTTTCCCAGTGAAGGTGCCGGTTCAAGGATTCCTGCTCAGTTGGATGTCGTCTGATGAGGTGTAATTGTGTGACACCAACTCATTGCCAATGAAAAATTGCTCTCACCTGATCACAGACTAATTCCCATTTCTTCTCGTTGTCATATTGACTCAGTAGCTTCAGTTTGTCTGGAGGCAGGTTCATGGAGCTCTGAAAGAAGAAAAAAGGTTGTTTCAAAGTTTATTTATATACAAAAATATGACTCTAAGTAAAAAGAAACAATAAACTTCATACATTACAACTCATAGACCACCTCCACTGTCTTTCATCCAATTAATATTATATCTGGTAATTTATTTATCTTTCCCACTCATGCAGCAATGTTAAAATCTTCAAAACCACAAAAGTACTTTCTGGGTGAAGCAGAGGGGTGTTCGTTGCCTGCCGGAAGCTCAGATGACTCAATGTTTACATGTCTGTATTGATGGTTGTCAGTGGGTACCATGTGCCTCAGGATAAATATTTGATATATTTAATACACATTATGTAGTCATAACAAACAAATTATTCAAATAATCAAAAAGAGTCTGTGATGATGAAATATCAGACTTCATTGTGCAATGAACCTTTTTATGAAGATAAAGATGTCGATGAAACAAGCCACTACCAACTATTCATGTTTACTTGATGGCATTAATGATTTATAAAAAAATTAATATATCCACAATTGAAATACAGATTATGAAGTTGCTCTCTCTCTCTCTCTAATCCACCCAGTTGTATGGAGATTTTTACACAAAGAAACTACCCCCACCTTCACAACATTAAGGAGTTGACATTTTAGTGTTTCAGTCTGAGTTATGGTCTACCACCCTCAACTGTAGGTTAAGAACTGAATGATTTAACATTATGAATAATCAGAGCCAAATACGTTTGTGCGGGGAAAAAAAAGAATTGGCACTAAACGGTGATGATTTTCAGGCCGGGCTAATCACTTCACACACACATCATGGGAGTAGACCTTAAATTTGTCAGCTTGTGCGTTTACTGTTTGTATTCACCATATCACACCTTCAAAAAGAACAAAAACGGAAATGTTGCATAGCTGCTGTATAGTTGGAGCATCGTCCTTGGTGGGGCAAGGGAGTGGTCTCGATGTGGGTTTTATGGTTCAGCAAATGCTAAGTAACTTGTTTCACTTTGTTTACAGGTTCACTTGCATTGACGTCCATGAGCACAAAGAGTGTTTTTTCAGTATAACAACAATAGAAGTGAAGAGGAAAATCCACTTCTCATTTCCTTGTAGTAACTGAGTAGAGCATATTTTACTTCTTCTAAGATTTCTTAAAAAAAGTACAGAATGACATCTTTCTGAAATTGAGATTGGAAATATTTTGCCAAAAGAGAAAGTGAGGTCATGCTCATCCACCTTCAGCAGAATATGTCACACACAAGTTGTGAAATATGAACCCAAAAGCGACACTACTCATGTCCTCAGGCAATACGTCATTTACATATTCAGAAGAAATTTTGTCCATTTCTGTCAAAGCGTCACATATAAAATAGTGAAACAAAGAAAGTGTCCGTGTATAATGTATCTATTATTTTGGTTCTTTTTTTCTACAAGCTCCAGAATTTCATATGAATATTTGGGTGGAAGGAAGTGTATAACCGTATAAAAACCACTTTGCCTTTTCCCATTTTAGTTACAATAAATACCAGTGAAAACTCGCTTGTTTCCTTTAAAAAATGTCATCAAACAAATGACTAAGGTTTCTCTGTAAAGTGGATAATTACTGTACTCTGAGGAGGAAACATGGCTGCTGTTGTTTGTTTATTTGCTTCCCTTGTGTCTTAAATCAAGTACAATTAAACTGCTGTAGCTGACCTGGAAAGTTCCTGCTGTTCACCCAGAGACAAAAGAGAAGACTCTGGCCCTCTAATAATCCATGATCTAACACTTTAATGCAGCATCATAAAAAAATGAAGGGACGTTTTTATTTCAGTGGGCAGAGAGCAAAGCCATAACCATGGTATAAATGAAGCTAATTTTAGGTGTAAAACCTGAGATAAAGTGTAAAGGTTGACGGGGTCAGAGTGTGTATTGATGTCAGAGGCTGCAGTGGGTCGACATGACTTTTGGAGCTTTTTGTGCTCAATGACAGACATAAAAATCCAATCTTTAATTAAATGGAATTCTTTGAAAAAAATTTTTTTTCCACAACAGATAGGTATGAAAAACAAAATGTGATTTAAGTGCTTCAGCATCCGAACATTAAACAGTTCATTTTGATGCCTTATGCTTGGAGTTGTCTTTGCAAATATTTATTGCTTGATGTTTTCCAACTTGCTGTAAGACTGTTGAAAGAGTGGTGAAACAGTTGCTTTCCGGTCTTATGGTCTCTCTCATGTAAATGTATTGCTCAACTTCCCCTTGGGGCCAGCTGCCTGTGCATGCACTAATCACCATGTTCCTCGTCTGACATTTTCAAATCAAACAGAGAAAGAAAGAAGCGCTGCGATCTATCTGGCAACGGGTTTATAATATTGTGTTTATTGTGATATCCCTTCTTTGACTGGAGTAATTATGGATGACCTTTGTGCAAATATGATTGGATAAAATGGCAGGTCAAGTGACTCTTTGCTGGACCGTTTTGAAACAGATATTCTGCAAAGTTTGTCTCTCTGCACACTGTGCCTCTAGAATTAGATGGACTAAAAGATTGTGAGACTGCAATGGAAAAAGGCAGACATCATACTTAGTCTGTATTCAGTTTAAATTGGTTTCTGGCAGCCACAGTGAGTCAGAGTGCATACATTTTCAGAATAGGACTCAGAACACTTGCTATTTATAACAACTTTAAATTACAGATGATAAATTGAATGTGATGTGTTATTTCTCTACCTCCTGCACAACTCTCCCCTCTACTACAAAACCTACCTGACACTGGTAACACACCAAGAGCATGATCTCTGTGTTTTCACGTGTAGTCAGTCTTATTTTCCCCTGTGCAGACACTCACCAGCACCACGTTGAAGCGTTCTTCCAGCTCCTCCTCTGCGGGCATGGGCAGTTTGGGGGGAGCTTGCTGCTTCTTCTGCAAGGTTGGCGTGGGGGCACTCATTCCTGAAGCTGCCCCAACTGAGTTCCTGGCCTCTCGGCCCTCAGTTGGTTCCTGCTCCAAGCCCCCCGCAGCCGCATTCCCCATCACTAATCTCCACAAGTAATCCAGGGGGAAAGCTTTACACAAACCCCTTCTCCTGGGAAATTGGTGTACTCCACAACAGAGTGACAACCACTGGTCACTCCAAATGACTAGAACAAGCGGGTCTTTGGCTCTTCAGTGAGAAGGGCATCAAACTGCTGGCCTACTGCCTCTGCCTTGGTCCTGAGGACAAGGTTGGTGATGAGAGATGGTAGTTTGTCCTCATGTCTGTCCTTTCGCCAACCCCTCACTATCTGTCTACGAGTACCTTTGAGAATAAGGTAACAAGCTTTGTTGGAGCCTGATGGGCTCTTAGAAAGGCAACACCTAGATCTCAAAACACTTTTCTCTACAAAGGTTGACCAAGAACTGCTATAATGAGGTTAGTACAGAGGGCTGCGCATGTGAGAGGAAGGAGAGGGGAGTGTGACACACTATGTAACACAGACAAAAACCGCAGAAGCACAAAAGCAGAAGAGTAACTTCCTGTGCATGACAGCAAAAAAAAAAAAGCTAGGGTTGAGGACAGGGTGGAAGATAAACTTGGTGACTGTTAGGTGCTCTATGCATGCAGTAGGCAGATGAGTGATGAGTTAGATGAGAGATGAGTTAGATAAGGTTGTAAAGGAATTTAAAGAGAGAGAGAGAGAGAGAGAGAGAAAAAAAGAGCAAAAAAAAAAAAAAAAAAAAAAAGAACAACAGCAGTCCAGGGTTGAGGAGACATATACTAGCCAAGCAGATGCAGATGTGAAATTAAGTGGAAGAAACTTGAACCACCTGGACTCATTCTCTTGAATCCAGCATAACTTGCATGGGTCTGGGGTTACATTTGTTTTGGTCATTTCCCTCCAAGTGAGGCCAGATTGTTTGTAGCAGTCAGGTGAAGGGAAGCCCCTGATAACAAGGCTTGTGCAACACCACAGCGCCCCTCTGCGTTTTAAGCCAAATACTGCATGTCAGGCATCCTCTTCCTCGTCTTCCTTCTTCTTCTGGTGTTGTTTAATGATGGTTGACAAACAGCTGTTCGATACATTACTGCCACATCTTGGTCTGTTGCATTTGTGGCTGCCATATAATATTCAAGATGTTGCAAATGGGTGCAGTCGACATCAACCCTATAAAAAAATCGGTTAGATATACACAAATAGATGGTAACTATTTTCCACCAGTTGTTTCAGCATGAAGCCTTCATCTTTGTGATGATTCATGAATTAGTTCCCTTGATAAGTTAGATATTATTATTATTATTTGAGGAAACACAAATAATCAAAGCTTTCAACCTTATTCAATTGGATCTGTGAGAAGTTGCTATTATGGTTTTTCATTTACATATTTGCAATGATGAAAATGGACTTTTTTTTTTTTTTTAGAAGTGTTATATATATATATATATTTTTTTTTAGATTAAGATTTTACATTAAAAACACATTTTCAAAGATTAAACCAGCAAGTCGCCTTCTTGTTGACTTGTAAACCATTACTCCTCCGCACATGTTTAGGTTATGAGCCACAAAGACATCAGGTGTGAGGCACAGACAGGTCAAATTATACATCACAAGCTATAAAAGATTAGAGAAAAGACCAAACATCAAAAACAAATTTGTGTATCAACACTGAGTAGCAGATAGAGAACTGCTGTAGACTGATGTATGGCTGGCTATTAGCTGTATAATGGGGCTATATATCACTTAAACGTACCTTCAATTTTGATAATTTTGAACATTTAACTAATGATATTTTACTTGTAATTGAGTATTTCTCCATATGATTTTATTAGGGCTGCAACAGTTAAATGAACAATTAACAAGTCATTAGAAAATGATTTGGCAATTACTGATTTGATATTTCAGCTATTTTTCCTTAGTCATACACGGTAGTTTAGAAAATAGCTTTCAGTTTTGGACTGATGGGCGTTTTTCCGCCCGTTTACGCTTCCAACATTGAACTCGGTTTTTCCGAAACCGTTTGAACACTAACAAAGTTGGAATTTACGAAACGCACGCAAAGGCAGCGGAGTTGTTAGTTATATTGCATTCCAAAATGACGGACCCGTCAACGTCTCCAGAAAACCACTGGAAAGTAAGTTACTCATATTAGTTAACCTCGACTTTTTAGTTAAATGGACTCCTAGATCTGCTATGTGACAGCAGCGATAGGTGGCAGACGTTGTTTTGTCCAAAAGTGGACGTTTTGCTAACGTTGAAGAGGAGCATGGCTTTGTTAGCTCCACGGCTAATGTTAGCTTGTTCCCAGCGCTGTAGCGGTTAGCTAGCTAGCTAGTTAAGTAAACAATGCGTCCTATACGAGGTAACTCGTATTCTCCGTTTGCAGTTAATTTGTTTGGAAAAAATCTCCACACTGCACTGCACGCACGAAAGTATACTTTGTCGCTTTGCAGGTTGTAATGTACATGTGAAGTGCAGAAGAGTGAGAATTTCCCCATTAGGTACTGTGGTAAGCTAGGTTATAAAGTGGTCGTTGTTTGCAGCCTCACTAAATTCAACTTGTGGTAACATTGATTGTACCTTCAGTAATCTATCAGTTAATATGGAAACCCAGCTGTCCTACACGTAGCCTTGTTCATGTAAATCGATTGATTGATATGTCGCTTGATATGTTTTTGAAACCATTAATAAAGTTTTCAACTTCTTTTAGAGACTAACATTTGTTTCAGGTTTTATTCAGGATGCCTCTATTAGTGTAGTGGGAGAGATTGAAAGCTTTGGTCCATGTGAAAGACTGTAAACATGCAGGAGGTCTTCATGTTGAAATTGAAAATGATTATTATTTATTTTTTTTTTTTCCTGGCCCTCGGAAGCATTGGCACAAAATGGACCTAACTTTTGAAACCACTCTTTTCAGTAACTATTGTAAGCTGGTGCCCCAGATCAAACAATGGATCTGTGACTGGAGAAGTAATTTGGCCCAGCTCTTTACCCTCTGCAAAACAGGGCAGTGCTCAGTGGGGGTTTTAGGCAATCTATCAAGCCAGCTAGCTATTGGTCTATTGTCAATTTATTTAGGGCAGCAACATTTTTGCCCTTGTTATTCTAGCTTCTCAGCCTCTATTTTCTCCCATTTCTACCCTCTGTTGTCTGGTGATGGCACGGCAGACAGATGGTGCTTTCAGCGACAGTGGATTTGACCATAGTAAGTATTGAGTCAGTTTATATCCTGTTTTTTGTCATATTCTTTGATATTTAGACAATTTGATGGTGACCTTGTTTTTCTTGACACTGAGCTTATTATGTCAATCTATTTCTGGTCTTGCAGTGGAATATCTTTGTCTGCTGTCTGTTTCTGTAGGTTTCTTTACTGATACCACCAGAAAGGGTACCGTTGTGTCAAGGGCCAACAGCATCGGCTCGACAAGTGCCTCTTCAGTACCAAACACAGGTATTGTGGTTGCAGTAGAGAAGATCTGACATGTTGGACAGAATATATTCTAAATTTAGATTGTGATGCTTGACTACACCTCACACTGAATGACTTTCCTGAAATCCATGTACCTGTAGTCTTGTCGCCTGTTACACATACATTTTAAAATTTAATTTCTAAACGTAATTATCATTGGCTATCATTATCAAAGGGCATTGTAAAATGAACATAGAGGCTGCTTTTGTCATTTTGCTTCCTGTTAATTATGAAAGGAAAAATCTGTTCTGCTGCTCATTCCAGGTCAAATGTAGCAGGCTACATACTGCACAATCATGTTTAATAAACTGCAGTGCAAAACTGCTCTAGTTTTATACCCCTTATTTAGATTCTGTCAACGGGTTTTATATCTTTTATGGATTAAAGTCTGCACTACATAACCGTCAAAGTGCATTTCACTCTTTGAAAGTGTATTTGCTTGGTCACCGACTAAATATTCAGTCACTGTCAGAGGCAAATAACTGAGTTTTACTATGTTCTTGAATAGATGATGAAGACAGTGACTACAGACGTGAGACGTCATATAAGGACGAGTATAAAGATCGACGGAGACAAGCGCACACACAGGCTGAGCAGAAACGTAGGGATGCTATCAAGGTAAGGCTATTGTAAATAACAAAAAATAGTTGTGCATTTTAAGTTGTGTTTGTTTGTTTGTTTCTTAAGACTTTCTTATTTTTAACTTTAGAAAGGTTATGATGACCTCCAGTCAATAGTGCCAACTTGCCAGCAGCAGTCTGAATTTGCAGTTGGAGCACAGAAGATCAGCAAGGCTACCATTCTGCAGAAAAGTAAGCCGTGATGTTGGTTTATTGGATGGACACTCATAGGGCACCCATGAAGCTGATGGAAGTATTTGGAGTAGTTAGTACATAAGGTGACAATCCACTGTCTTTATCAGGGCGAGATACTAAGTGGTCAGTAAGTCATTAAAGGAATTTTCTGCCAGACTTTCCAAACCAGGATCATTATCAAGTATATTTCCAAAAGGGTGGCGCTTAACTGATTGAACATGCTACAAAAAAGTAGGTCCCATAACACAAATCTGCCCTTATGCCGCTTACAGCCCCCAGTTACAGATACAGTCTCGGTCTCACAAGTTCACAGTACAGAAGATAAGCAGAAATGGGAAAGTACATGGGGCATACATTAATATAATCTA
Organism: Rachycentron canadum; assembly: GCA_038496675.1. Classification (NCBI taxonomy): domain Eukaryota; kingdom Metazoa; phylum Chordata; class Actinopteri; order Carangiformes; family Rachycentridae; genus Rachycentron; species Rachycentron canadum. Next base: position 7,198,425 of record CM076664.1, on the reverse strand, counting down.
GAATGTGTTTTGATCACCCAGTATCAGTAGAAAGATGTTGGAGACAAACATCCGTCAGTGCAGAAATATCTGTGCTTGCTGGGGTTTCTTTAAAAGAGAAAAAAGGGGAAATGGCAAACTTACAGTCTTTGGTGAATGTTTTTTGAGGGACAACACCTCAAGGCAAATGGAAACTTGTCAAAACACTTGAGTCTGCACAGTGAAGAAATCCCTGACTGATGCATTTCTGTATTTTGTTTTTTCAGCGATCGACTATATTCATTTTCTTCATAAAGAAAAGAAGAAGCAAGAGGAGGAAGTTTCTGTTCTAAGGAAAGAAGTGATGGCATTGAAGATCATGAAAACGTGAGAAAGTGGCCCATGAACTTTCTGAAATCCTGAAAAGATATTTGCCTAATTTGTATTCCAAAGTCTTGAATGTTCTGAATCTGGAGGCAGATAAAACTATGGATTTTAACAGAAACGCTGACCATGGACAAAAAGAGAAAACTGTTCAGTTGGAAATGCTTCGATAGCAGTTAGTTACCATCAGATCTAAAAATGAAATGGAAAGAAATACTCTCGACGACAGACTATAAATGCTGCGATTTTTTTTTATGCAACACTTTGGAGGCTAATCAGTTCTAGTGTATGGAAAGAATTAATCTTTATCTTTATCTATTTAATGGTCATCCCATTCATTGAGTTATATTTTGTGATACCAGTCAACAGTGATTGTCTTTTTTAATAGGAACTATGAGCACATAGTGAAGGCCCACCAGGACAACCCACAGCAGGGAGATCAGGTGTCTGACCAGGTCAAGTTCAACATTTTTCAGAGCATCATGGACTCCCTGTTCCAGTCTTTCAGCAATTCTGTGTCAGTGAACAGCTTCCAAGAACTCTCCGCCTGTGTTTTTAGCTGGATTGAGGAGCACTGCAAACCACAGGTAAGGAGTCATTTTATCGTGTTGCGAACAGCAGATCAGATACGGTAATAATCAGAAACACTGCTTTGTTAATGTTGATATAATTAGAGTTTGTCTCTCTTTCCCTCTTCTGTTCTTTCCTAGACGCTGAGGGAGTTTGTCGTTGGAGTGCTGCAGCAGCTCAGTGGTCAGCTTTATTGATCGATTGAAACCTCGGGACTGAACTCCCAGACCTGGGGCTTGCTCTGGCCTCTCAGGGTGGAGTAAAAACTTCTTTCAGCCTCAGGCCAAATCACAGTATTTATACTCACTTCAGCTCATCCGTGACTCCCTGGCTGCAATTGGATTACCTCAACCCACTCTATGGGCAGAGATGAAAAATTGCTATGGATTGAGCAATTTTATGTTTAAGAGGGATCACTTTCTGATCTCTTCCTGATTGCAAGTGTACATACATAGATAGCTGGGTATATTTCAGCCTCTGCTGACTGTTCATATTTCTTACATTTCTTACAATCTGCAAAGAAACACAAGGGAAAACACAATAATTCAACATAAAAGTAGTTTGCAAATGAATGTTTATGTTAGATGCCTCAGAAAGGCAAGACAGTAGCCTGCATGATGATGATGTTGTAGTCGGTGTCTGCAGTCACTGGCGTCGCCCTTTTAGAGCTAAATACCCAGTGGGAGGTTTCATCTGCAGGAGTCTCCTAACATATAGAGTAAATTGATGGTATTACCCTCTGTCACATTAAGCACAAGTTTGCAGTTTAATGGTGAACCAAAGGGCACCTCTCAGTTTGAGAGCACGCACTGTCATTGTGAGTCAGCCATACCACTCCTGAACCATAGCAGACGATAAATACTCCACTCCTATTCCTATGCAGGGAAACTGTCACTAACTGTGCTATCAGGAGCACGCCCTGGGGTGTGTCATCATTTTATCCCCCACTCTTAGCTTTAGTGATTAAAAACTTAGGTGTTTTATTAATGCAGCTGGCAACAGGGCAACAAAGATGCTGAAATCCCATGGGTGACAGGCGTGCAATGTTGGTAGCATCAAGGTGAAAACTTTTTCAATAATTAAGCTACGCTGCACATTGTGAAGATATTCTGTTTTTATACAGGGAGTTATTCAGTTGCAGTTATACATGTGTTTATTTGGAAGATGATGTGAAATATAAGATTGCAGCTTTCTTCTGAAGCCAAGTGACTTAAAAATCTCATCACTGGAAACTTCAGTGTTTTTAATGGCAACATGATAAATGCTGTTCGCTTTGGTTGTCAGTGGCTTGTGTGATCAGTCACAGCTCATCAGGACCTACACTAGTCACAGGTTCCTGAACAGACCGTGCGCAGATTAACACCCAGTGTGTACTGAATGAAAACAGGTGATTTTTTTATTTTTAATGGATTACATAAAGCTAATTTCCTAGATGCCTTTTTTTTTCTTTCCATGAAGTTTGTTTTACTGTTGTTGCTTTAATCACAGGGAAACAATGATATTTGTTTATTATTTGTCTTGCTGATTTAAGTAATTGCTTTAAATAGTTCAATAAAAACCACTCAACAGTGACTTTATTAGGTACACCTGTAAAATCTAGTGCAGCCCAATAGTTAAACCATGAATTACGTTGTTACAAAAATGTTAAGTGAGTTTTATTTGTATAGCACCATCATATATAAAAGAAATAATCTCACTTTTAATATAATGCAGCTCTGTCATAGACTGTACCTTAATTTACACAGACCCAACAGTCCTCCGTGGGCAGCTACCTGCCTCGATCAGGGATGGGGAGCGTTCACCGTTTTTGGTCATTTAGTCTGATGTAGTTTGCAGTCTTTTTTTTTTTTTCTTTCTGAGGTTGTAATTCATGGCTGAGTTGTACTGGGTTGCATTAGATTTCACAGGTGTAGCTATTAATGAAACTATTACCATCCAAAAAGTGAGTTCAAATTTTAAAAGGACCAGTGTGTAGAATTTAGCGACAGAGTGGTGAGGTTTCATGTTGCAAGTAATGACAACCCCTCCCTTTTCAAGCACTCAGGAAGCCTGCAACATTTAAAAAAAAAGGCCATTTCTAGAGCCAGTGTTTGTCTGTTCAGAGCTACTGTAGAAATATGGCAGGCTACATGTAAGAGGTCCCACTCCCTGTGTAGATATGAAGAGCTCATTCCAAGCTGATAAACACAACCATTCAGTTTCAGGTGATTATGCACTAATGAAAACAATAATGGATATTATAGTCCCTAAATCCTGCACACTGGTCCCAATAAATGAACCCAAAGTGCAATTTGGAATTGGAAACAAAGTGAGCTGGATAATATTTGCAGCCAATGAACCAGTTTTTAAATAACTGTTAAAGATATCAGTTTGGTTGTGTTGAAGAAATTGTGTTCAAACCTCAGCAAAAGTTACTGTCATGAAAGTTAAGTAGCGTTGCAACAATACTGAGTGAATAAACAGGCTGATTAACAAAAGGGGGAAAAAAATGGGACAACCAAAATGCCTTAAAGTCAACGCTTTATACATTTGTTTTTTTTTTTTCCATTTTCAAAAACATGGCAGCACAATGGAATTAAACGTGATGAACAACAAAGAATGTAAACCTGTCAGCTATAATAAATCATTTGTTGACATTTTCACTGGAGGCTCAGGACTGGTCTTGTGGTTTGTAAAAAATTCAGCAATGTTTCCTATGAGGTGACGTAGCGTTAGTCTCCAAAACGACAGAGCTATTTCTGCACAAAGACGCTTGAAATGGCAAAAGTTGTTTTTTCCATTCAACCTTTATTGAAGATGTGCCATTTGTCAAAAAGAAATGCTATAAATAAAGTTATGTGAAGCGGCTCTGTCTATCTTAGCAAAGCAGTGCAGAGGCTTACTTCGCTGGAGTAGCTGAACAAGCGTTTTCTTGTTCTTTCAAGTACTTGGAACAACCACTTTACAGTCCTCGTCGGTCTCTACTCCGACTTCATCCTGTAAGAGCAGCAGCAGAGACGTCATTCATTTATATTGAGAACAGAAAACTTTGGCACACAAGTGAAATAATGAAAAGGTGTCACAAAGTATAAGTTTTAGCAAGTGGCTTTTAGGAGCTGCTTTCACTCACCAGGAACTCCTTTTTGCTCTTAGGATATCCCTCCAGGATTGCATTTATCATGTCTGAAGCCTGAAAAAAAGGAAGTTTAAGACTTAAGTTACAATCTATTAATCAAAATAGTTGACAAATTTTCTGCTGAGTGGCAAATATTCATTGACTACTGGTTGTATCTCTATACGTTACCAATCTCTTCCTCTTTTTCCACTCTTTGACATAAACAGTCCGTTCTTTGTAAACCTGTAAGTTAAAATAATACGGTTACTGTACAGTAAACAAGTGGAAAACAGCAACAGCTTATTCACTATATTTCTAAGATGCTGTGCAGTAACTTCAAAACAAAACACTCCACACCTTCTCTTTCTCTTCAGGTGTGACGTGATTTGTGGCCGACTTTATCTTCTCTAGACGGGCTCTGGACCCAGAACGCTCTTCTCTCAGCTCTTGTATCTCTGACATCATTTCCTCTGTTGTCAGGGAGCTGTTGAGCTCCTTCAGCTCTGTAAACACAGATTTGAGACAGGTTTACACAACATCCCAAAACACAGTGCACAAACAACAAAAACAGCCTTCTATAAAAATAACATTTACTGTACAGCAACATGCTGTGGCCTACAACAGTGCAAATAGTTTGCTTCCTACTAGGCTCTTAGGAAACATAAACCATAAGACTCAAACCATGACACCAGTTTGCAGAGATCAACAGTGAACTCCACCTGCGTCCAGCTGTCTGCAGCTCTGTGTGAGGGACTGTGCTTCAGCACTGAGCTCTGAGATCTGAGAGTCCATCGCCTTCAGGTCTGCATCACTCACATCTTTGAACTGCGCCTGTACGGAGGGTTAGCAGTCCGTTTCAGCTGAAACTTAATAGATTATTATAAATAACAAATACAGTTTGAACATACGCCCCCTTTAGTGCAACACGTCTACAACAACACAATATTTCAGACTAACCTGGTCTGCAAAATAAATCTTTTGCTTGCCGTATGTTTTCTCCTTTATCTTGCCCTCTATAGCCAGCAGCTCCATGGCTTTGACCACTGCCTGATGAGTTACAAACACATTAACTCGTTCATTTGAAGCCACACATTACCAGAGCATGGAATGAATTAACTCTGTGATCAACTCACAGTTTTGCCCAATCCATGCTGCTTTTGTAAATTACAAAAAACATCCTGGGCACTGTAGGGCCGGTTCTTTTCATTCAGATAGGCGAGGATGAGTGAGGCGCCTGGATGGATGACAGCAGGATCATGAGCAGACACACATTCACCAATTCTTCTTCAGTGGAGCCAGAAAATCACAACCGGACTTAAATCTGATTACTTTCAATAATTAAATATGCAAATCTTCTTTCATTTAAGTCATAATGTTCAGGGTTTTGTTTTGTTTTTTAATAATTACACTTTGTTTATTGGCTTTTTAATTACCTGAATAAACAACAACATGCATTCACAGCGCCACCATGTTCAACATTCCCTCCCACAAACATCTCATCAAATAGCGTGAATAAAATTAAACAGGGGGGAAAAAAGAAAACAAGCAAATGAAAATAAATCACATTAGTCACGTTATTAAAACATGTAGAGAAATTGGGCACACGCGTCTTAACTTATAGAAACAATTCATGAGGCAAAGTAAAAACAAACGCGTACAATTTAAATTCATCCCCTTCTCTCTCCCAATTTACAACCATAATAGCTGTGATACAAACTCTCGGTCACCATCATCATCAGTCCTTATATTTTGCTGTAACTATTTCAGAGGTGTTGACTCCATCCTCATTGATCCATGATCAGCTGTCAGCTGAGCATAACATATCGAACAACAAAGTTGTCCAGGAGCTTAGTTCCTGATCTTTAAAGCAAAACAAACAAACAAACAAACAAAAAAAAAACTGGGCGCATCTGGAGTAACGTCAACAGATCATGAGTGCTAAGACTTTAAGGCTAACTTCGAGTAGCTAACGTTAGCCGTTAGCTCTTAGCCGAGCCGTCAAACGTAGCATACGCGACATCTAACGGACACCGTTAAGTCGACGCGAGCGTCCGACCGGCTGGCTACAGATACAACATGTCGATATATCACCAACTAATGACTTACCGTTGTCTTTTTTGCTCATTTCCTAGCTGGTTCACTTTCACTTTAGCGGTTCCAAACCGAGTTTCGCGCGAAATTTGCGTCACGAAAAAGATCGTTTGTTTTAAGATGCATCACACCAGTAGAAATCACTCCTCTGGGAAAAAAGAAAAAAAAACGAGTTCCCCGTACATTTAGTCTCCAAAATATTAATTAAAAAGTTATTATTTTACTCGTGTATATTAACGGCGCTCTTGAACAATGCTAATATTGGTTTATTCTCACGAGGTTCACGGTATTCGGGAAAAAGAGCCGAGTGAGAGCTCTGTAGTTTTTTTTAACTGCTCTCAGAAGCAGACAATTGAGGGTCCTTGCTTAAAATGTTAAAAAATTAAAAATAATTTAGAAAATGATGGCAACATAGTCATAGTTGGTAATAAGATAAAAACAAACACAACAATAGAAACATACTTGTTAATACTTTCGCATGAGGAAAGATGAGAATAGAGATGGGTCTTTAATGTGGAACCACATGGGTCCCAGTGCCATTAAGAATTTGAATTGGCCTTTTTATGACAGATTTTTATTTCATTCTCAAAGGAAAGGATTTAGGCCAATGATACCCGCTGTGTGCTTGAGTTGGTCCATTAAATTTGCTCAGTGGGCTTCAAAGTCCACAGCTGTGCCAAGCCAAGATAGTACTGAGGCCAAAAGTACAAATAAATTCAAAATGTCAGCCTTTACTGCAAACACTGTCTTAAATCAGACACTTTAAAATAATCTTAACAGCTTTATCTGTTATCTGAGATCAGACTACGCATTTTACCAGAGAAAGATGTAATGCAAACATTTTATTCAATATGATTTGCACATCAAAACATATCAAAACCAGTTACAGAGAAGAAAATACACTTCTATGCACATTACATTATCAGACTGACTACAGGTCACTCACACTGAGGAACTGACTCTTCCTGGAGCAGCAATAATCAACTTTCTAGTTGACTGAGATGGTCAAACAAGCTGATGTTAACCTCTCCTCTTCTTTAGATTTAAATTCCCAGCATTTTCCTATAAGTGCACAAATGTTTCTGTTACCTCCATGAGTGTGGATCCAGCAGTTTTTTTTCCCTCTCTATTGTGCTAAATCTCTCGCTGCTGATTTTCTTCTCAAAATAACAACAAAAGCGAGCGATGCATTTTTCCTCTATTTAAAAACCAGCATTTTTATACTCTTTGATATATGATTTCAATAGATCTCAACTGGGGCTTATTTGTGTTTGAAGTGCAATTTCCATGGTAAAATTATGACATACATGACATGGTGGGTCATCCAGAGGAAATCAGGCTGACCAGCACACAAAGCCACCAACACTTTAGAAAACTTTTTAAACCTCATTTTGATGTAAACATGTTTCCCCATTAAAATAGTAAAAAAAAGGCCCATACACTGAGGAAATGATTTTTCTCATGAAATGTTCAGCATAACTGTCAATTATATGAAATACAAAGATAAGATTCCCCCCCCCCCCCAAATACTATTTCTGAAAAAGAATACACACAAAGCTGAGGGCTCATTCAAGGTATTAACATGGACACAATATGTTATTGAGCTGTAATAAAGGGCAGGACAACGTAAAATATATTCTGAACTTATTCAGGAAAAAGAAACACATCTCACCCTGGGGAACAAGTTCATAAATACAATGAACAACAAACAACATCAAATGCTCCTGTAGGTCAGATATCTTAAGACTGTTATGTTCTTTAAGCTCCTAATAAAGTATGAATAAGTCTTCATATGTTAGTCACCAGAAAAGGAAAAAAAAGCAAAGAAAATCACACAAAAGTAAATGAAACTTTCACCCTAATGTCATCCATCTTCATGGAAGAAGAGGATTGCTATTCGAATCCTTAACTGCGGACAAGGATGTAAATTCATCTCTAACATCAGCTAAAACATCTTCTAACAGATTATAGCGACGTGCCACTTGAGAGGAAAGCAGAGGACTATCGACAGTGACACAAACTGCTGTTTCTTTGACAAAATGTGATGGAAAGTGGGGGCTGATTTATCCATTTCCCCAATTCCACTCACTATGGAAACGTAAAACATGAATTGCTTTTCCATAATGGCATTATCAAAGCAACATGGCTCAGCTCAACCAACAGGAATGTCATATTTGGTCCCATGTTAAATAGCCCTGTATGTCTAGACCTCCTAGTAGAAAAGATTTTATGGGCACTGTTGTTCTTCATTTAAAGTCACTAACAAGTCACAACAACCCCTTTAACTGATGGGTGCGTGAATTTACAAGATTGCCACAAGGCTCAACGATGCTGGTTTATTTAATGTCTGAATGCGTTTTATTTTTGTTGCTGCATTTTCCTATTGCTCAGCCTACAAAGTAAAAAGTTTTCTGGATGATCGGGGGTTAAAAGTAGGGGAGAAAGAGTTTTAAAAGATAGAGAAAAATAAAATACTTCACAGTGATAAACTGATGCCAATCAGAAGCAGGGCTGCTGGAACCTAAAATCATCTTTCACACTGTCATACACACATTCACAGCTCATCAGCGTGTATACGCACACTCACACTCACACACACAAACACACACACACTTTACTGAGGTTTACCCAGCAGACTAGATAAGAAGTTAGACCCCTGGCCATCTCCCCGTCTAGGAGCCCCTCCTCCTCCAAGGGGATCCATCTGGTTCAGTTCCGACTGATCCAGCATTTCAAAGTCCTCTCCGTCCAAGTCTGTGTCCAGCTCGGAGCTGGACTGCTTGCGGTAGCTTCGGTGGACTCTGGCCTTGGGAGGGCCTTCTCTGCGGTGGGTAGGGGGCGGACGAGGCTGCATTGCCCCAGCCAAGGCTGCCTGGATCATGTTGCTGGCGATGACTCCGGCTAAGTCTCCAGTGAAATCAGAGGCAAGTGGCAGGCCGCTGAGAGAAAGTTCAGCATCCAGATCATCCTGGTCAGAATCCAGATGAGCATCCACATCCAGCACTGAAGCCCGGTGACTAGTGAGCCCAGATGGACCCAGGCTAGGCAACCCGATGCTTGTGTCATCATCATCATCCATCAGGGTGGCATCTGGGTTTATGGAGGGGAAGTCCGGGAGGTCTTGAGCAAAGGATTCCTCTGCATCACTGTGTCTGTCAAGGTCTGTCAAAAACAGGAACAAGATCAGAGACAACAAATCAGTATATCATCTACTAAAAAAAAAAAAAAATACCTGCATACTTACCCTCAGAGCCCTCTGTGAGCGGGGTCTGGCCACGTGACAGATTAAATGTCCCATTGTCAGTGTAGGACACCTCAGCGTCAGAGTGCTCAGAGTCTGTCAAAGCAAGTTCCTTGGCAACAATAGCGTCATCAAACTATGAGAGACAAGAAGATTTAAAAGGTTAAATATTTTTAGGTTGAATGCTATGTTTATTTTTACATGTTAGTAAAAACAGAGAAAAAACTTTTACTTTATTGCTCTGCCATAAAAGCTTTGCAAACTCTGTATTCCCGTGTTAACTTTTCTCTCTCTTAGATCTCATACCCTCTGCAGATTTCCCACATGTACACTTATGCAAAGATATGCATGACACAGCACTCCTGTGAAGTGCCTAACCTCAACGGGAAGTAGCCTAGATGTGCAAATGTAAATAGCACCATGATGAAATACAAAGCTATAGGTATGTGGGGAATTATTTATCTGTCCAATTTACACCTTATTTAAGTTGCCATTAAGTTACCAGCAACCCATTTTCAAATAGAATAAACAATGTGGTACAGGTGTTGACAATCCATTGACAGAACAGGTGGTAATCGGGACATTTTAAGTAGACAAGCTTAGACATGTCTCTACATCTCAAATCAAGTCTGGCTTGACTAAAGGTTCATTTTTAGTAACAGTACAGAAAACAAGAGGATCACATTCAGGAACATCTATGTCAAGCAAGTTTACGACACCTTAGTTAAAACACTGAAAGACTTTTAAACAGACTTACTGTTGGGCAGAAAGCAGCCAACTCCTCCTCACTGTCACTGGCTTCCCCTGAGGATGCACCATGGATAGACTTCCGCAGGACTGCAGAGAAGAACGACAACAAAAGATTACTAGTGGAGAAAGACATTAAGATCACCACTAATTCATAAGTTACATGGGTAGTTAAAAATAACATTGAATAAGCCAGCTGGTTTTCGAGGAGTGATTTCAATACAGATGCAGAGAAATTGTGTGATATGGTAAACATGATAACAATTGCATCAAAAGGCCAATCATCACTACATTGTAAATTGAAACATAATGATCTCATATTACTTACAAATTGGGAAGTATTTAGTTTATCAATTCAAAATTCATATTGGTAAGTGCCATTGGAGGGCACTAAAGCATTAAAAAATATATAAAAATGAGAACCCTGATGACATCAGTTAGGTTAAAAGTGGTGAAAACAACATCTCAATGCGTTAACGTTGACTCGAAGTGAGTAACATCATTAATCATCATTTAATTTGTGCGATCATCAGAATACACTTGTGGAAGGTTCAATTCTGGCTTTTTAATTTCATTTCCTGTGTTACATTAGCATGCAGAAGGAGTAAAATTTGATGTGCAACTTACACTGATTATCAATAGGATTTGACATCATGTATCCACGAACACTGAAGTCCAGTCGCTGCAGTACCGGATCCAGCTTCACACAGACATGCTGAAAAACCCTGTGGTAGGCTGCCAAGGGGGCCAGGAGAGTAGCTAGCACTAGGGGACAAAGGACAAAAATATTTTGTCATTGTGGACAAAGAGGTGATTCTGGTGTGTTGTTTAGTCTATGTGATGAGAAAAAAAATTCTGTATAGATAAGTATCTAGTGCTCTGCTCACTGTAGATACCCTCACCAGTGTCAGCTTCAGTAGTGACACAGACAAAGTGAAACAGAGGGTGCAGCAGGGAGTAAACAAGTGGAGTACAAGCTGCTGTGGATTGTTTTAGACGTAGAGGGCCTTGGCAGGTCTTGCCTTCCCAGCTCTGCAGCCTACACTAGTTGGAGGTTAGGAGATTAGCCTGGTCTCAGCCTGACCTCCTTAGCTTTCTGCCTGGCTCCATTCCCTCCTTCACTCCTGCCCTGTGTGTCTCATCCTGGATTTAATCACCTCACAAACTAGGCCCTGGTATTCAGGCACCACAGATTGGGTTTCACTACCCATGCATCTTTAATAGAACCAGACAGGCTGAGTTTTTCTGTCACTGTGGTCTTGTGAAGGGGACTGGATGTGTAGTCAATAACCTTTGGGACTCACCAGCAGAGTAGGAGAGCACCAATCCAGGAATGTAGCGTCCAACCACAGCCAAACAGGTGAACACTCCACAGATCAGGATGCAAAACTGACAGAGCAACACAACACACACTGAATTCAGTCAGCACCTACAGTCCATGTTGACTATGGTGCTTTTATCGCTTGTTTTCTGGTTAAAGTGGATGCATTACTAATTTGCAGAATCATGTTTTGACAATTATGTCCACAGCCAATCAGGATAGGGAGAGTGACACTAAATACAATATTTAAAGATGTTTAAGTAAGTTAAGAATGGAAATGCAAGAAGTTTCCATTCTATAATATATGTATGAAGTTTACTAAATATCTTTTAAAAATATATTGTATATGGTTCTCACCTTTCCAGGGTTTTGTCGTTTGTACTGCATCACACTGGATGTGATAACTGCCACGCTGACCCAGGCCTCAGCTATATGGTGGCAGAGTTCAGGCACACTGAGAATGCCAGGCTGCACTAGACCCCAGCTACACAAACAGACAATATTATGAACACTTTTATCTGCTGTCTTATTGTATCATTATTGATGTCACAGATGTCAACTGACTGGTGGTCATAGTCAACACAAAACTGTGGCTAAAGTTACAAACCTCTCATTTTCTGATTCATCCAGGTTTCTGACTGTGGAAAGAGAAAATATCCATCACTTTAAGAAACATTACATACTACAGTGTACATTATATGTTAATATGAACTGAGTGCACAGTATAGAAAAGGTAATTTGAACATATTATGAACATGTTAGCTTGTATTCTCTCTTTCATCTAAACTCAGTAAAGAATCTAAGTTCAAAAACTATTTTATATGTAATACAAATCACTTGCTAAGTCCATGGTGAAGGGCTGCTTACTTATGGCATATCTATTCTGATAACAGAAGTGTATTTGTTGCAATCACAGAAAACTGGGGAAGAAACCTAAGTCACTCCAGGGTTAAGTTAAAAAAAAAAAAGAAGAAAAAAAAAAAAGCATATCAGACTGAGAAATATAAAGACCCGCATTCAGGGAACTTGTAGCACCTCTAATTTCTGGCCAGATTTTGTTTCTCCAGGTATCAACACAGACAACCACAGCCAGTCCAGAAGCCAGCAGAAACAGCAGGCGCAGTGAGGTCAGGGCAAAGAACCTGGAGGGGAATAAAACACATGAACAGACAGTACATCCCATGCCTGTTACCCCAGGAGCAAACAACTAATAAGTTATATAATTCAACAATTTAGTGCATTCATGAAACTTCATGAAACCACAAAACCCTCAAGTGATCATCTACTGTTTTCTTTAGTCAGAACCAAGAAAGATGAACTTATTGCACCCTCTGATGTGTGTTCCACCCACTAAAACACTTTTTAAAATTTCCTTCTTAAAAAACTGTTGGCACAGCTGTAATATAAACAAAATGATTCCATTCACTAACAACTGAACAATTACAGGCTTTAAAGTGTGATCACAGGTGTCATTTCAGGTGCTGTCCCTTTCCACATAACTGTATTTCACTGCCTAGATCCTCAACAAATAAGTGTTGCTCCAGTTTCTGATCACAAGACTTCAAAATTTGTTGACCTCAACAATGTTAGCGGATTCTGCCAATCAGCAGTTACAGATTAACCTCACAAAGAATTTGTTGGCAGAATAAAGTGTAACAGTATTTGGGGTAGCAGTGCAATTAGTAGCTAAAAAACTGTGGTAATATTGGATTTTATTGTGTTGTGCCCATGTTCCACTCTTGTATGCTTAAAATGGCTTGTGCTTTAATGATTAAAAATAAGGACAACTTCAATGGCCTATAGTCCAAAAGGTTGTCCATATTACCTCCCCATCTACATGTGATTTGCTGTCATCAGTTGCTTCATGCATTAGTATGGGATATGAATGCATCTCTTTAGGCAAAAACTACCCTGCACCACTTAGTGTGTGCTGAAGCACAAGTAAAAAGGGACACAAAATGAATGGCTTAACATGCCCATCGAATAAAGGCCGAATGACTGAGCGCCAGAAGGAGGCTGGCCAGCCTGGCTTTCCCTCTTCTGTGACCCAGGTCAGTGATTCTCCTCATAAAAACTTTCCCCTGACCTCGAACTGATTTCTTAAGTTTATGTTAAACAAAGAAGTAGTTATAACTAAGTTTAGACCTGACATAATGTTACGACTGAGTGATGCATTTGTACTTTAATTTCATACTTCTCTATACGTGTATGCCATTTTAGCAGGAAATGTTGTACTTTTATCTTTTCTACATTTATTGTACAGCCCAATTTTAGATTTAAATGTAAACACACGATGATCAGATTATAAAAGCCAATATAGATTGAAAGGTTAAAGAGCTTAGTATCAGTATTAGAAACAATATTCCAAAGAGATAACAAGACTCTGAAAAGAGCCATTTTCCATAACTGGTAATTAAACATAATAAAACCAAAACATAAGTAGACTTCTATTCACTGACATGTGCTTTATGCTTAATATCATCCACAATTTCTATCAAAGCCAAAAATAAATAAGCACAAAAGAGGCTGTTACTTCTGTAGTGACACCACGAGGACCTGTAAATTGCAGATTCATCTTCAGTGTTAACAAACCAGCTCAGTTAGGAGCAACATCAGACTTAGGATAGAAGTGTCTGTAGAGTACATCTATAAATAGAGCCACTAGCCAGCCATCTGTCTTGTCTTGAATTGACAGGTGAAACATTTGCATTGTTAAGAAGCACCAGCTGTTCTCAGTCACGCTGGTTTTCACCTAACGACCAAACAGTATCTGTATTGTCTGAATGTAGGATGCTATAACACGGTCTCAGTAAACCGCCACAAGTATGCCATCCAAAAGCTCAAAGTTTATCTGACATTAGCTGGAACTCACCAGAACACAACGTTGACCACAATGTAGAGAAGGACGCACTGAAAGGGTCTCTCCCACACCAGGACGGACTGTAGATAGGTCAGAACGGGCTCGTAGGGCCCCAACCTGGACTGAAGAGCGGCTTTGACAGCCCGTACCTGACCGTCTCTCTCAGTGGAGCACGGTCGACTTCGCAGGCAGACACCAGACCCCTGCTTGGTAGAGCAATCCTCCGTGGATGCGTCTTCCATTGCCCCAGTGTGCGCCATCTAAGCGTCTACCGTAGATAAAGCAACCCTGTAAAATAAATACTTAAGTGGAAACAGGTAAAGAGCGTGAAGAGCGGGGCAGCGCAGCGTCACTGAGCCGCTCCAACACAACACCGGCTAACAGAAGTGTGCTAACGGATTTAAGCTAACAGCTATCCACGCCCGCTGACTCAACATGTTACCGTCCGACCGTAAACATGCGGCTGTGTTGCGAACACGTTATCAAAACCTCGGGAGAAATTTTTTTATTTTTTTAAATTATTTTTTTTTTAAATAAGATGACACCTACTATTTTGTCATTTTTGCAGAAACGTAGCACTCTCCTCGGAAAGGGACAATATGGCGTCACCTGTTTTTCTGAGAGTTCAACGGCCCAATCAAAATTCGCACGTGCCCCCGTGCCGTGCTGCGTTCAAGCGCAATAGAGATGTACAAATTTGTTTACTTTCAAGCGCCTCGTGGACAAACAAATCAGAAAGTCATGGGGGCTTAGTTGGCCATGTCCTTGTGTCGAGTTTCTTGTTTTGTGCGGCTTTGAAAAAGCCAGATTAAGTTGATTAACACACACCGGGGTTTCACGATGAGGAAACGATGAATTAAGTTGAGTTGATTTACTAGTAGAAACTTTGCAATTATCAAAATCATTTCGCCCCTAATTGTAGTCATACCCATGAATCGACAATTATTTGTTCGCTGTGGGGCACCGGGTCTTATAATTTACCCATATTGCATGACATAATAAATCAATGCTTAGTTCATTTAGTTATCTATTAGAATAAATCTCATATAAAGATCTTGCACAGTCATTGAGATTTGGTTACGGTTCACGACTCAAGTAACAGGATTACAAAAAAGATATATTTATATATTCCTCTGTGGGTACTTACCTAATAATGGTGATGACATGTAGTAACGCATTGTGACCACTGGAGGCGCTAAACACCCCGTCAACTCCACGAATATTAAGGCAGAGAGAATCAATTATACACTGAAAATAAAAGCAAATGGGGAAGAAATGGATGTCATCTGGGTTCGAGCTGGGTTTAAATTTTAGTCCGTCGAAGCGAGGCGCGGAAACACCTTTTTATCTTTTGAAAGTGTGGATTAGTCGGCTTTACACCCTCCGACTCACCAGGGGGCGCTGCGCAAACTTCAACATCGGGCTGCGACATTTCCTCGGAGCGTCACATCAGCACCAAGCGGGAAGGAGCGGGCTGCTGCTGCTGCTGCTGCTGCTGTTGTTGTTGGTGGTGGTGGTGGAGCGGTCTGTTTTTCTATTATCATTTAGCTAGCAGGCAGCCAGCAGGCTAGCTAAACAAGAAAACAACCGAGGACTGAACATGCCGCGGGAAATCATAACGCTTCAGCTGGGACAGTGTGGAAATCAGAGTACGTGAAAGACGCGGTTATCATTCAGATCGGCGTCCTCCTGCCCCTAGCTAGTGTCTAACAGTTAACTAAGTTAGCTAGCTAAGGTGATCTGTCAGCCTCAGATCACTGCGCTGTGTAACGATGCTAGTTAATAGCTGATATCAAGTCTAGCTAAGCTCAAAATATGACATAAACGCTGACAACTCCTGTTTAACCTAGCCGGCTTGTAGCTAATGGGGTTTTTTTTTTAAGCCCAGAAAATACCATATAACACACGTTAACGTTACACCAACCTGCCCCTCTCTCTGTTTTTCAGTCGGTTTTGAGTTTTGGAAGCAGCTGTGTGCAGAACATGGCATCAGTCCGGAGGGGATTGTTGAGGAGTTTGCAACTGAAGGGACCGACAGGAAGGATGTGTTCTTCTATCAGGTAACTGGAGCAAGGATTCGCATTATCATCTTTTAATCTCACCAGTTACGAGTCGTATCATTTACTGTATACACTCACCACGCACTTCATCAGAAACACTGTACTGACACTGGGACGGGGCTCTTCGCTCTCTAACCAGCCTCAGTTCTTCATGGCAAATGTTTGAAATTCTGCCCCATGTTGACATGATTACGGCACATTTGTCAGCTGCACATTCATGCTGCCAATCTCAAATTCTGCCACATCCCAAAGGTGCTCTTTTGGATTCAGATCAGGTGAGTTGGAAGGACACTGGACTTATTGGGGACGTACAGTTTGAGACATCGTGCTGGACGTAGTAATTAGAAGATAGTAAACTGTGGCCTTAAAGGGGCACATGTAGTCAGCAGATTGGTAGTAAAGGTCCTAAAGCGTGTGAAGAAAACATTCCACTCACGATTACACCAACACCATCACCGACCTTGACTGTTGACACATGGCAGATTTGGTCTATGGATTCATCCTTTGTTCTGATGGCAAATTCTGACCCTACCATCAGCGTACATCAGCAGAAATCTACACCACTAGATTAGACTGTTTTTCCAGTCCTTAGTGGTCCAGTTTTGGTGAGTCTTAGTCCACTGCAGCCTCAGATTTCTGCTCTTGGCTGGCTTGTATCCCATTTGCCTCAAGGTTTGACATTTTGAGATGCTTTTCTGCTCACCACAGTTGTAAAGACTGGTTACCCGAGTTGTCTTTTCGATAGCTCCAACCAGACCAGTTTCCTCTGACCTCTCCATTAACAAGCCATTTCTTTCTTTCTTTCTTTATTTTTTTGCAGGATTAAAAGTAGGCTTTATATACTGCATTGTGTGAAGATTATTTTCTCAAATCAGCCTGCCTGGCCAACATTCATGCCATGCATGTTGAATAATGCTTGAATGTATTTGAAAACAAACAAGATTGTTTGCCACTAGATGGCGTGCTTGTAGTGTAAAGTAAAATAACAGACCCAACAAGAGGTCCTACAGATGCAGTGCAGTGCAGTTTCACCAGCTAACCGCAGGTTGTTCATGAAATCCCACAGGCTGATGATGAACACTACATCCCTCGTGCAGTCCTACTGGACCTGGAGCCGAGGGTGATCCACTCCATCCTCAATTCACCTTATGCAAACCTTTACAACCCAGAGAACATCTACCTTTCTGAGCATGGAGGCGGTGCCGGCAACAACTGGGCCAGCGGATATTCACAGGTATTGGCTGAATATTACATGTCCCTTCCGTTAAGTCCTTCCATTATTATCCAAATAAAGACATAAATACTTGATGTTTCTGTAATGTTTTCCCTGTAGGGCAAAAAAATCCAAGAAGACATCTTTGACATCATTGACCGGGAGGCAGATGGCAGTGACAGTTTGGAGGCAAGTTCTGCATTTATTAAATACCAACTGTCCCAGGGGCTGGGAGTGATTGGGGCTGTGGAAACTGAATAACAAAGTAAAAAGGCTATGCGTAGAAATATTACATAGTATAGCTTATCCCACTAAAGAGCAATGTGGTGCTAAAGCCTAAACCTCAAACATTAAGAGACTATCCAAATATCTGTATAGTTAAGGTGATACATCTTAGTTACAGACATGTAATTTAATTTGTGGTCAAACTGTGTCTCTTGAAGTTCTTTTGTACTCTGCGTTAGTCATTTATGCTGTATCGCTTTGAAGTCGTTTTGCATCACCTTACAGTTGTTTTGCATCATTGTAGTCATTTTGTCATCTCTGCAGTCAATTTGTCTTGTTGTGGTCATTTCATATCTCTTTGTGGTCATTCGTCTGGGTAATATTTGTGTTCTCAAGCTCAGAACCATTGGGTCTCTGCGCCTGTGACTAGTAGGCCTGCTCAGTAATCTACTGTCTGAATAGTATCAAGGAATACTTTGCATTCACACATGACTAATTTCAGTCTTTCAAGCAGACTCTTCTGTCTTAGTTGTGGTCAAATCCACGTGTAAATGAATGACATGTTAAAATGGTGCCAGTGCTTAAAACCAGCAAAGCCCTAGTAATGTCTCACTATTATTCTTAGTTTCTTTTCTTTTTTCGGTAGACTTTCTTCAGATGCCAACCTCCCATAAAATAACACTCGTATTTCCCCTTTAAGGTCTGCAATTTCTGTAACTCATTCACATTATGACCCCACATTATTATTTAGTGTGTGCACTCATGTGTGCATTGGATAGGAAGGTGGTGGGCCGGGCTGCCATGAGCATGTGTATGTTGGCAGGGTGTGGCGTGTAGAATGTCTGGTGATAATAGCCGGGCAAGTGTAGAAGGCAGGTATTACAGGGCAGTCTTGGGGGGTTGAGGGAGCCCATTTGTGAGGTGGGGCTGCACTCCCATTTATATAACTGCCAAGGAAGAGAGGTATTTGCTCACCCACACACACACACACACACACACACTCAGCTTTCTGCATCAGTAGAGTTTACAGTAAGATTTACACACGTGGCACATGCTGTAGCTGTAAAACGGAACTGCCAGTAATGAGTAACCCTTTTGTCTTTGCAGGGATTTGTCCTGTGTCATTCCATTGCTGGGGGGACGGGCTCCGGGCTGGGATCCTATCTGCTGGAAAAACTCAATGACAGGTCTACAGACACACATGCAGCATGTTTACTTACAATTTCCTTGTGATTTGGTGTGTTTGAATAGAATCTTATTTCTACTGATCTTCAGGTACCCAAAGAAGCTGGTGCAGACTTACTCTGTTTTCCCAAACCAGGATGAGATGAGTGACGTGGTCGTTCAGCCGTACAACTCGCTGCTGACACTGAAGAGACTTACCCAGAACGCAGACTGTGTGGTGAGCAGCAACACCCACAAAGGGATGCTGATTAATCCCATTGCTCGCTTTGCTTTGCAACACAGCCATGGTAGTAAATACTCTCACTGAATTTGGATTCATCTTCTTTTTTTTTTCTTCTTCTTTTTTTTCTCTTTTTTTTTTTTACAAGCCCGGGTTAGCTTTTAATTATGCTATTTGAACAAACCAAAGCTAAAATACAACACAGTGGCTGAAGTGTTCCACTATCAATGAGCTGAAACGGGAAACAAAAATAATTTTATTAACGGCAGTCAGTCAAATTGCCAATGAAATTATGATGTGATGTCACACTGTTAAATAAATTTGGCTTCATGAGTTCTGACGTAAATGGCAGGGGTCAAAACGGAGCAAGCACTTGCTAGTACACATGTCAAACTGTGTTAAGACATCAAAGACATAAAAACTCTTAAATGAATAAAATTTGATTAAGTCTCACAGGCCTTTTATACACTGTTCTTACTGTGTATTAAAATGGATTTTATTAAGAGAAAACTGTTGTGCACTGGTATAGTTTTGGCTCAGCTTGGATTTTAAAAGGAATACTCCACCCCAATTAAAGTCATAATCACATATATGAAGACAGGCTGTTTCCTCAACATGGGTCAGATTACGGGTGTGATTTGGTAATTTGGCTATGCAGTTGAAGTTTACAGTTCCTGGTGTTTTTGATTTAATGAAAAGCTTTGATATGGCCTGAAAGTCATTTTTTCTTCAATTTCCAACAGTTTTTACCTTTACCAATTTCTTTCATTGAACGGCTTCTTTTTAGGCCCCTGCAGTGCTTGTGTAGCAGAAAGAAGCAAATTGCAGCGCCAGCATTGCGGAATTACAAATTGAACTTATTAAATCTCAGTCTTAAATTGGTGATTGTATTAGACTGAGATGCTCTAACGGTCTAATGGTGTTTCCTGCCTAATACCTACTTCCTCCAGGGTCTTGCATAAGGCCCTCATGTTGATTAAATTAGCCAGAGAGCTAATAGAATCTGTCCAAGAACTGGTCCCCCTGTTGCGTGTGTACAGTATGTCTTTTATGTTCAGCTCTCCTAACAACAGTACACTGTGTTGCTTCTTAAAAGGTTCCTTGACTGCGTCATTGCGCCGATACCCTCTCGCTCTTTCTGTAACGTTGTAGCAGTGTATTGACTTTCACCATGTTGTTGTGCTTTAGGGAATCTTTTCCTCTTCATTTGTCTAATAATTGCCCTCTTGGGCGCGTGTGTCGTGTATCAGGTGGTGTTGGATAACACGGCTCTAAATCGCATTGCCACAGACAGACTGCATATCCAGAACCCTTCGTTCTCCCAGATCAATCAACTGGTGAGTAGGACGTTGCAACTTCTAACCCCCCCCACCCTCTGCCAAAATGTTCTCTCAGCTTGTCAGTCAGCAGTTATTAGTTGTGACTCTAGTTTGCAGCCTACCTGAGTATATTTAGACAAAGACAGACGTCAAGACAGACTGTACTAGACGTGTGTCGCTCACTGCAGAAATTACAAGATTTACAAACTAGTTTGGCAAGTCAGTTGCACGTCAGACTGGAAATGAGTTGCACATGGCTTCTCTTTCCAAATGGTATGTCAGCTTGTTTGACAAAAGACACACAGACACACTGTATGATTCCTTGAAAACCAGTCTCAAAATCCACTTATACTCTACTAGCATTTGGTCCCATTTTATCTTCTATGCCTTTGACTATGTTTGTGTTTTCTTTACAGAACTTTACTCCATTTATTATTGCGTTTGGGGTTAAGCTGCTATTTTTTTTGTTCTCCTAAAATATACAAAGGAAACATAATAATTTTAGAACTTTATGCTGCACCACCTGCAAGGCTGTTGTTATATAGCTATAGGCTGTCAGCACCAGAAGCTTCACCAAGAAGAATGCTGCACACTAACTCATCGCCCACTGTTTGTTTGTCTCCACAACACATCAGTCTGATATCCTCAGCTCCCAGCTTACTCCAATTGATACACTTTACTACCATTAGCTTGCCATCTGGAGTCGCTAATTACACTTTATGATAATTTCAGAGGATGCAGCCTGTTGTATTCTTGAAATATATTACATTATGCGGATATAAAAAAATATCTATATAAATGGGGTTTATAGCAATAGTTTACACATTGTGCCAATGCATTTTAAAAGCTCTGTGTCTAAATGAAGCTTCACATACACAGGTTTCCACCATCATGTCTGCAAGTACAACCACTCTGCGATACCCGGGCTACATGAACAACGACCTTATTGGCCTGATCGCATCCCTCATCCCCACGCCACGCCTCCACTTCCTTATGACTGGCTACACACCACTAACTACTGACCAGTCGGTGAGTTGGGCTCAGACCACTGAAAGCAACCAAATCAAGCCGACAGGCGTTTGTTTACTCTACATTCAGTCAACAAGCTATGCATCTGAATACAACCTGGACAAAAATGTTTCCAGGTTTAGTCGATTGCGCTTGAAAGTGTTGTTGATGTTAGCAATTAGTGTTTAAAATATTGAGTGTCTCAAAGACATTTACATCAGATTTAATCACCCTGCTGTGTCTCAGGTTGCTAGTGTGAGGAAAACCACGGTGCTGGACGTGATGAGGAGGCTTCTGCAACCCAAGAACGTGATGGTGTCCACGGGAAGAGAGAGGCAGCCGAGCCACTGCTACATCGCCATCCTGAACATCATCCAGGGAGAGGTCGACCCCACACAGGTATGAGTGTGTGTGTGTATTAGGTGTCAAACCATAACCTTATGAGGTCCACATTCCTTAACATGTCTGGAGAGTGTTTAAACCTTTTCCACCGACTCTACTGTAGGTGCATAAAAGCCTGCAAAGGATCCGAGAACGGAAACTTGCCAGCTTCATTCCTTGGGGTCCTGCCAGCATCCAGGTGGCGTTGTCCCGGAAGTCCCCATACCTGCCCTCGGCCCACCGAGTCAGCGGCCTGATGATGGCCAACCACACAAGTATCTCTTCTGTAAGTGCTCATCTTAAGTCACATGAGCTCAGCCTGTTCAGTTACATTCTCTTCCAGTGTGTATATTTATACAGTAGAGACTTTTGTCTGTGTTTGTTCTGACTCAAAACTTGAGGATATGCATTGTCCTAAAAAGTGAAGTTGAGTTGCCACAGCAGTGGTTGAGGGGGGAATTCCACAAAAATTAGGTTTGGGGTTGTTCTGCTGCCAAACTAGACATTTCCTCAAAACCTCCATTCTTTTTTTTCTTTTTCTTTCTTGCTGGTTTAAAACATGAGCTGTGAAGATAGGGAAAGGTCATTCCTGTGACGTAATTAAATTACTTCATCTGAGATGATTGAGCCTTTACAGTCATATTACAATGCCTGAATAAACTTAAATTTAAAAAAAAAAGAGGAAATTACAGTGTTCCAAGGAAGCTTCAGTAGAGTCATTTTCCTTTCTGGTTACAAAGAAGTTAAGAAACAAAAGAGAAAGTGTGCAAGGTTTAACATAGAACCCAAAACCTAAACCCTTTGAGGTTGTTAGTTTTGATGTCCTCTCTGTTGCTGTCCCACAGCTGTTTGAGCGGACGTGCCGGCAGTATGACAAACTGCGTAAGCGGGAGGCCTTCCTGGAGCAGTTCCGCAAAGAGGACATATTCAAGGACAACTTTGACGAGCTGGACAACTCGCGCGAAGTCGTCCAGCAGCTGGTGGACGAATACAGCGCAGCCACGCGGCCTGACTACATTTCTTGGGGCACACAAGAACAATGAATGGACTTATAGCTTGTATTTCAACCACACCTCAGTCAACATACATCCTTAGATAGTTTATTCTAACTCCCTTCAACACATATGTGTCCCAAAATAAACAGATATCTGGCTTTAGCTGCTTCTCTGAAGGAAATTATTTATTGGCTTTTTACAGCATGTAATCATATGATTTGTGTGTGTTTCGGAGTTCACTCATCCCTCAGTCTCTTGAGGGATGAGTGGTAATACCCACTGTCATTAAAATCAACCAAAAATTAAAATGGTTAATTATCAAACCTAGTTATTATGAGTCAGTCCTCAACCTAATAGAGCTGTGAGCTCAAAGTAAGAGCACCTCTCTGCAGATCTGTGCAGAAAGCATTCATATGTGTCTTCTACAAAACAAAACTTCTTGTGTTTGATAGTTTTTTTCCCTTCCCTTCTCTTCCTTTTTTTCAGAAATCTAAGAAAAACCTGTTGCCTTGTTTTGGTCTATTTTGTACTGACAAAAGTAACTTTAGCACAGCTGATTTACAATAAAGCATCCACAGTATACAAGATGACTGCCTTGAATAATGGGAGTAGGGTTGGCACAGTGCATTGCATGATGGTTAATGTAGGTTCTTATATCCCAGACATTTCTGCCGTGGTGCTTTGTACTGTTTGTCTGCTGCTGATACACATTGCTCATTTGTCACCGCTGTACAGGACCAACAAGAATGTCAAGTTGAAGTTGGGCTTTGGCCAAACATGGTGTTAAAATACCTCCCATATCAACTGCGTTGACATTTTAACAGCATTTGTCACCTTCGGTAAAGAAAATGACAATGAACGCATTGTACAAGGATGGATCTCTGTTGAACACCTCATCTCTATGCCTGTAAATATACTTTAAAGAGTAGCTGGTTCACTGGCATTCTCTGTATCGTTTCAATGAACTACTGTCCCATGTTGCTTTGCTTGTTGGACCTGTTAAAAAATGATGAATAAACACATTTTCTATTATTATTTTTATTTTCCATTTTTGGTGTAATCACACATGGTTGGTTCACTTAAGCTGCTTTCCTGCAAAATGATGAAACACCATTTTCTCCTTCACCTGAAGCTGCTGTGTCCTGGTGGCCGTTCATCTAACTCAGTTAAGGCTCATTACCACAGGGGAACGTAAAGGCACTTAGCAACGCTTGCTCAACCAGCTATTGTTTTTAACCAGAAAAGCCTGGGGGGGGGAAGGGGCTCTCTGCTCTGCTGCTGGCGCCAAACTTAAGCCTTTTATAAAATGTGCCTTGGTGAAAACAATAGCCTTACACTGCTTCACTAGTCAAGGCACAAGAAAGCACATTTTCTGAAAATGAAACAGGGGAAATGAGGGCTGAGGCTGAACAATAGTACCAAAGACTAAATATGGTAAAATGGTGCCGTTTTTATTAATGACATACAGTATTTATAGTTTTTATTGCACTTCCAAGTTAGTTAAAATCATACAATAGTGCAATTAACTATACACACATTACATGAAAAGGTACCGTGCAGCATTCAATAATAATACAAAGAAACATCATCTGCGGTTTGAGTTTTTTTTTTTTTTTTGTTTGTTTTTTTGTGTGATTTCATACATGTAGCTTGGAGCTGCCTGCAGCTGCAGTAAAAAAAAAAAAAAAAAAAAAAAAAAAGCAAAGACCTGCTTCTGAGCAGGAGACAGGGCTGTGCAATGACTCATCAAGGCTGACCATGGTAAAAAAAAAAACAAAAAAACATTAGTTTTGAGCATGGGGTTTTGTAGCAGACAGTGCTGTAAAATTATCTTTACAAACCCAATTATTCTCAGATTCTTATATGGTTATCTACTATCATAAAATAAGGTGTCTACAACAGGAGGTCTTCATATTTCAAGATAATCAAGTGTAAAGAAAAATAATAATGGGAAACAAGTCAAATACAAATGGGGGGGGTGGGGGGGGACTGTCTGCTTTGGGATAATTTCTTGTTATAAAAGCTTACAAAAACATCTTTGGTCCATGCTCACATCCATGACTTGGTGAAACTTTGGTTTCACAAGAATACTAAAACAGCGAACACAAAGAAGGAGCTACACAGGATTTACACAATTGAACTGCTTTGACCAAAAGCATTCATGGCTCTGATTGGTTAAAGCAAACCTAATATCAAAATGCACCAGGGTCTGCATTTAAGACATGAAGGACAGTAAAAAATAGCAAAGTCTGCATAAATAACAAAACAAAAGCATCAACAGCCTGATTTATAAGGTTTCTTTTTAAATAGCAAGGGCACAGATGTGGCACCACATGGTAAATATGGCATCACTTCTTAGATGATCCACGTCACTGACTCTGGGTTTTTCTATGTACTCCAGGTTCAATTTCCTCAATGATATATACATTGTGAAAATAATAATGACACAGAGAAGCACCTGTTATTTTCAGCAGAATAGAGCTGCATTAGAATGGTAACTGACATAAGCAAAATTATCCAATCAGTCAAGTGTTAACCAAGTTTCATGTCAAGACAAGCAGCACAACAAAGGTCAAATCAGAGCATTCGGTGGAAACAATGTACAAACAGCTCCAAAATCCTTTGGTTTCTGTGAAACACAATTAACCCAGATCCTGAATGTGTCATTCGGAAATGGTTCTCTTAATCAAACACACATACAAATACACGAGGGCGCAAACAGACACACACACATACACACACTCAACTGATAATCCCATATGTAAGAGTCTATACGGCCGTGGCAGCCAAAGTGACTTAGCTACAGAGTTCAACATCTGTTTCCAGTTCCAAGTTCACATGGCTCACTGCATCAACAGTTCCAGGTAATGCAAGCCCAGCTGGGACCTTATGAAAACTAACTGTCTCTGATGAATATGTCAGCATAAGGGCACGTGAGAGAGTGAGTCAGTGTGTGTGTGTGTGTGTATGTGTGTGTGTGTGTATGTGTGACAGAGAGCCAAAGACAGGGCAGGGTCTGTCACTGAATGTTCTCAACACTATTCCAGCAGTGCATGAGGGACCACTGCCTTCTAGGAAAGGTAATACAAATATGGCACACTTCTCAAGAGAGAGAGAGAAAGAAGAGAGAGTAGTGTTTTCACTCTAAGCCATACCTTCATGAGGAGAGTACCACAGCTTATTGTTGCCACAAGTCCTAACTCTTGTGATGCCATCTCTCCCTGATGTAGCAAGGCTCATGCCAACTTCTCACATTGTCGAGGGGGTGGGGTGTGGTGTGGTGTGGTGCTGGGGGAGGGGTGTTGTTGCCATGTAGGGTAACAGAGGTGGTTGCGTGACAGGATAGGGTGTGGGGGTGTGTGACACCTCATCAGCAACCGCATTGGTTTCTGTGGGCTTTTGGCCTCACTTGCAAAACAGAACCCCTTGCCTTCTCGTCCTCTCCCGTTCCTGCACCCTCCCTCCTCCATTGGCCAGCTCCTTCAGCTGGAAAGCTCAGCAAGGGTTTATTTTCACGGATGGGGAGCGAAAACAGCCCTCTCTTTGTTTTGGCTGCCGTGCCGTTCCCAGTGGAGGAGGCGCGGGGTCCTGAGGATTGGGGCTGGGCCTCATAGGGGCCACGTGGAGGAAGAATGGCGAGGCGGTGGAGGGGTTGCTTGTGGGGTGTCCAGGTATGGGTCCTTCTCAAACAGGGTGCGAGGGCAGCTCCAGGAGGGTCGGCGTCGGTGTCGAGGCCAGGTGATGGAAGCCCACCTCTGTGCTTTCTGCTATGGTGATGTCCGCATCCTCCCCTTTCCCTCGCTGGCGACGGATGGCACTGAAATATGCATTCATCAGCTGCATGATCTCAGTCAGCTGTGACAGAGAAAGAGAGAGAGAGAGAGAGAGAACGAGAGGTCAGATTGGTGGCAGTCTCTGTGTCGGTCTGGCACTGTCACAGGAGGGTGGAGAAGGATGATGTCATCCAGCTGCTAGAAAAACTGGATCCTCCAGAAAGCAGAGGATGATGTTGTTTGGCAGAGTTTAGCAGACACACACATACATGCGCACGCACGCACACACACACAACACACAACACACAAACACACACCCCACCTAAAAAAAGAGGCCTTACATGTGTGTGGATATTTCATCACTATGACATATTTTGTTCAGCAGCTGTTGTGGAAAAAAAACAAAGGGAGGGCACTGCGGAGGAGTTCATTTGTTCAAGTGTCTCGCCGTTAACCTGACCTTGGTGGACATGACCACCAAACCACCATAAGCCACCGTGACCATTACCCTTACTCTAGTCCTAGTGTTTGACTGAAACAGTCTTGAAGCTTTGGCCTTCACCTACTCCTCAACTTTAACTGTAACCCTTGAATCAGCAGCTAATCTCACCCTCACCCTTAACTCAAGGCCTGACCATAATCACCCCCTGCAAATCCAACTGGCTTTCTTCTTTCCTGCCCAGTAGCTCAAAACCCTGCAAATTCATGTCAGAGCAATGTGAGGCCTTAAGTTCATAAAAGTAGAAGCCTCTCTGAGTTGTGCTTCAATTTGCCTGTGCGTCCAATAAATAAATAAAAGCCACTTTTGTGCCCCATGAGACATCACAGAGGGATTTTTTGTTCCGTGTTGGAAGATGCAAGCAAATCTACCCAGTGAAAGGCAAGACTTGTTCTCTCCTGAAAAAAAAGGTCTGTTTGGAAGAACATCCATGTTTCTGAGAAATGTTTTGCCTAATATTTTAATCTAACCACTGCAATAAAAGTCACCCCCAGTCACCATTTAATGCCAGGAAGTTAGACTTTTGGTGGTTAGCATGCGGCAGGTTGTATGCTCTCTATTTAGACCAAATTAATGAGTGTTTTTAAAGTGGGTCAGAGAGCTGCAGGGAGGGGGGTATCATGAGCAGACAGCGTGCTTCTTTCACTTACTCTGCAGAACACTGCATGGTGATAAGGCCACTTGGCCGTCACAGTACACAAACTGAATCCTGACGACAGTGGAGATAGAGTGTGGAACCCAAGCTCAGCGTAGAAAATGGCCCTAATGAATAGGAGATTTTACCTCCCTTCACCCTCAGTCTATGTGTGCTAACGTGGGACATGAGCCACTGTACCTTGGTGGTTTCAAATAGCAGATCCCGATCCCCAGCTGTGATCTTGAAGGTGTTGCTGTCAGATACACCGTAGGAGCAGATCTGGCCGTATTGAAAGGACTCCAGGGCCTCTGCTTCTCCCTGTCGATACAGAGACACGGATGTAGCAGCTACACCCAGCCACAGCTTCTGGGAAAAACTCCCTGTCGAACTCTGCAGGGAGGAAGCAGTAAACAGATGTCAAAACAGTTCACAGTTTTCCCTTTATTTACCTCAAGAGCCCAAGTAACCCTTAAGCAATGAGGGAGCAAAACCAAAAGCATGACCTCACAATACTCACAATATAAAAGTCCACTTCATAAAGAGTGCATCCAAAGCCTGACCACTGGCGTGCAATTGTGAGGTAGGCGGCCATACTGTCCCTGCGGCTGTAGCCACCCAGACCTTTCCAACGCTCCAGGATGGATCCCATGACAGCCGCGGCCTCCTCCTTCAGCCGGCTCCGCAGGCGCATGTCCTGTTCCACTTTTTGCTTATGCGCTGCTGTGGCTGTGTGGCTCCAAAGCGTCCCCGCTAGGAGGCCCGTGGGGAAGCGCTGTGTCGTCGGGCAGCCCTGAGCAGCCACCAGACACGGAGGCAGGGCTTGCTGGGCAGAAAGGGACATGAGGACCCGAGCTTCAAGCATGTGACCTGGGAATAGCTCGTCCAGAGGTGGGCAGGGGGCGTGCGTGCTGAAGTCACCCACCAGACACTGAAGCCTCAGGGCAGCTAAGGCCTGCAGGTCCTCTTCACAGGCTGGCAGCTGGCCACGCACCACCATCTCATGGCACTGCAGCGCGAAGGCCAAAATAAGGACAATGGAGGAGACAGAAGAGAACGAAAATAAGGTGCAATGTATCAGCAATTGCCTCAGTCCTTCCATCAATCCTTTCTACCCCACCCCGTTTTATTTTGTCCCATAACTCTTTTATGGGAGTCCTCAGGAAAAAATGTTCTAATAAAGCCAGTGCTGGCTGCTTTTTGCCCCCCTCCGCACTACAGCCAGTGCTCTTAGTCATGCTTTTTATGCACTGCATTTTATTGCAATCACAGCCCGTGAAGACATTAATGATTGTTAAGTAAAAACATAATAATCCAATGAAATACAAGCAATGAATCATTGCAGGACAATAAATTATTTCTCATTATCACCAGTTGAGGGGTCAGTGTAACAAAGCCACTCTCAAAGAATAACTCTGCCCTTTGAGGGGTCGTGTTCTGCTCTATTACCTGTTCAAAGAGGAACAGATACTCAATGCTGTCCACTGATATGCTGTCGGCATCCAACAAGCAGTACAGCTTGAAGCACAGTTTCCACTGGGATTTAGACTCTGACTCTTTGGTGGAGAAGCTGCACAGAAGAGGGACAGAAAGGGTTAGAAAGGTGGGGTGGGGAGCAAATACACCAATACACAAATGGTATACCAAGAATCTTAAGTCTAGATGTTAATATGTTACAAGATACTGCCTCCCTGATCTGTACTATTGTTGTTTAGTAACTTGGCGGTTTGCTGAGTTTCATGTTTACCCTATCTCTCAGCAATGTGAGGACGCGGACGCCCACGCCTGTTAAAAAAACACAGATCCCTTTTATTACGCCGGATGCCTTATCGTTTCATTCGAGACTTTGCCTTGTACAACTAAATGACATCAGCTTCACCTTTGGTATCCAGCAGCTGGGGCGGCTGGGTTTGCTGACCGAGATAGTGACACAAGTCCAGTTTCCCAGCAGGGTGTCATGTTTGACCAACAGAACCAGACAAGGTCACCAGTTATCAAGGATAGTGGATAACATTCACCACGGGACTTGAACAAGATAAAAACGCAATCCACCAGAGACAGACAGCTTGGATTCCTGAGACTAGACAAGGTGTTTTGACAGAGCGTCTGTCTGCTTGGTTTTTATTGTGTCTAACTCCCTCACAGTTCTGTCTGTTTTAAAGGGTGAAGACTGACTGTTCACTTTTCAAACCTGGTCAGGATGTCTGCGACCAGAGCGCTGCCTGCCACCGGCTGCTCCCACAGTGCGTTCTGCTCGTACAGTGCAAACGTGTTTTTGCTCTCTTGCAGGCCGAGCTTCTCCTGCATCCTTCGAACCACCTAGCGAGGGGCAATGGGACAGGTATATGGACAGATGGTTAGACTTTAAGACTAAGAAGAGACAAGGCAGAAATGCAGGGCCTATGATTATCATTATTTAGTAAATTCATTAGACTAGACTCTGGACTGGGCTAGGGAACTCTGAGCAGGGACATGTGGGAAGATGAATTAGCTAAAATAATTCAAGAACGCGCTCAAACCTCATTGGCAGTGGTGTGTGAGCTGATGTAGAGCTGGCAGGATCCTGGGCCAGGATAGTGCACAGTGCAGAGCATCTCCTGTCGGCTCATCAGCATCTGGATCTCCTCCCAGGATGGCACACACTCCCGACACTTGGTCTTCTCCAGAGCTTCGCTGATGAATGACGCATAGTTATCCATCTCAGACTCAGGACTTTGGCTTTGAATCCTACAAGAAAGAGTGAGAAAGTGAAATGGGTGTGTGCAAGCACATTGGTAGATATTTGCCAGCAAAATGAATAGATTCGATACTTAAAAGGGAGAAGTTGTTAATGCTTGTGATGTTAACAGTGACTCAAAGTCTGTAGAGTGTTATGCTGCGATTATGGACTTTGCGTCATCCTTTGATTCAAACAAGTTCTTTATTTTCTTTGGGCTGGCAATGCTCAAAAGTCAATGAGGCGAGGAATGACAAATGTTCTCACTTTAGCTCTTAGGGACTTAAAAGGCTCAACATCCCTCAATCCTTCAAAGAAAAGGAAAATGGCAAAGAAAACATGTTTGACTTTGGGTAGTGCACGAAACAGGAAAAGGTGTTTCCGCTCCTCTGAACCAGAGTGACCTGCCTCTTCCTCCCAATAGAGCATCCAGGAGTGGTAGGTGAGTGGGGTGATATTTTAAAAAGAAGGTATAAAAAGGCAATGGACGACACACTCCAACTGGAGCCTGAAGTCGCACACACTCTCTGTGTGTGAAAGGTGTGAAATATAACCTGATGGAGTTACGAGCTCAGCCCTGCATAAACACTAAGAGGAAAAAATAGGAAGGAAACAATTATACTACAATGTTCGTCCCAAAACATACAAAAACTGAGGACAGAGAGAGGCAAACAAGAGGCCCTCAAACATTCTGTCAGACAGAGAGAGGCCCTCTCATTCCCTCCAATGTCTCACTTTCTCATAACTATATGGCCACAGGGTGGGATTTGTCCTGCTGCAACATAATTAGGAATGTTCCACTCAGTCTGTGTGAGCCTTCCTTTACTCTCCTCTCTTCACCCCTCTTTGCTCTTTCCTCCTCTCTTGCCCCCTCCTCCTCCTCTGCTTTCTTTCTTCTGGCCTATTCTCTCTGACAGCAGACATTCCCTGGGGGTTTCTCAGGGCACTGGGGGAGTGGAGGAGGGTTTCTGGGCCCACTGCCCAGCTCCAGTCTTAGCTCTGCCCAGCTGCAGCCTCAGCACTGATCCACTGAGTGAGAGAGTGCGTGAGAGTGCCGGCAAGACGTATCAAAAACACACAGGCAGTGAGTTCCACAGTGTTATTATGAATCGCCATTGCATGCAACTGTTCCATTAGCTAGAGGCAGATTCCCAGTACAGAAATATAGATAGAAAACTGTAGCGGTTTGATGGCATGGCGTTAGACAGAAAATCTGGAGCAGGAGATTAGCACTGGTAATAACTTATATTGGCATGCTTGACATAGGGACTAATTCAGACCTGCAAATCCAGCCCTGAAACAGTGGATCTGTCTGAGGGAACACGCTAACAATGTGAAGGCAGATCACACTACTATATCAAAACTGGTGGTTAGGGATGCATATTTTTTAGACCTCAGGTTCTCAGCCACTACTAGTTAACCTTTATCTCCCAGCATTCAACACATGCGTCCGACCCCTCCCATCAGACTCCTGGTCTGACAACCCAATGCTACAGCACTGGGATGGCACCATGCTGCTAAAGCTTGAGTTCACGCTTGCCTTAGGTCACGCTCCTGTAAAATCATTTTCATGACTATAAAATAAACACTGCAATATTACTGTTGACTGACAACTGTGGCTTCTACTACCTTAAGCTGTCAACATAGACAAATTCGCTGCAGTGTTTTCCACTTGTCCACCACAAGTCATGTTTCCCAGTGGGACAAATTGGAGCCAGAAAAAACAAGTAAAAAGTCCATGTTTTCCACTGGCAATTACAAGTAGGAGATGATGTGAACAGCTTTTTTCAGTCAGCAGGATTTATTTATGCTAAATCCAACATGAATAAATCCATCCTGAATGCCGCATTCATATTACATTGCAAAAGGAAAAATGACAAGCTTTATACTTGAAAACGTCAATTTACAAGTTCGACTCCTGAGATTGGGATTTTCCAAATATATATAGAAATGACGCGGAAATCCCTGCTCTCAAGTGACTACATTCATCTGAGTTAAGCAAACTATTAATCAGTACATTTCAAAATTAAACTCAGTTGTGTTCTTTGTGCGTATCTCACCTCTTGAGGTGGAATCGCAGATACTTGAGCACAGTTGGCCCAGGAAGGAAGGTACAGCTCATGCAGGTGAGAAGCTGCCAGTAGCGGAGGTGTGCGGCAGTGTACGGGGCGGGTGTGTAGCTCGTCTGCTTCACCAGCTGGCAGTAGACCTCGTCGCGGAGGGGCCGCAGGTCCAGGCAGGTCTGCAGCACACCCTGGATAATGGGAACCGGCTCCCGTGCCGACTCCAGCTGCTGCAGGCAGTTGAAGAGCTTCACGGCCTCCTCGCGCACCGAGCCATAGCCTTTCCCGCTGTGGTCTGGAGAGAGAGGAGCAGTGCAATGTTGTGTAAATGCTTTGACTTCTGTCTGCTATAGTTTGCCTTTTTGCAGAAAAAGCTGATGTTATAACAAAAAAATGAGCAATCGCTTCCATCTTACTATTGCCTGTTCTTGTCTCTTTTTTTGTGGTGTGCACCTGTTTTAGTGTGTTTCGATGAAGCAGCCAAGCCACGACAGTTTGTTTTCTAGTTACCTGCATTGCATTGAGCTTAATTCTGCCTCTCAGCAAAAGCACAGCAATCACTGAAATTATACTGCTTCTTTCCATTGAGCAACAAAGCCCTTGAACTGCAATCACACAAAATGGGCTCTAACTGTCTCAGATAAAAACCTGAGTGGTCTAGTAGTTTCTGTTAGACAGCACAAACTATTAACATGCATTCATTTCGTGTTTTAGAACAGCTTGAAGAAAGACTTTCTCAAAGTGCTGTGGAAATAGTTCATCATTATTTTAGTTCTCTCTCCCACTACAAACATAACTTGTTTGATAATGTATGACGTGCACATAGTAACTACTTACATGTGTGCTCCAGGCTGCCATAGGGGAAGGGAAGCAGAGGGGCATACAGAGGGCCCTGGGTGTACTTCAAGATGGGGTTGTGCTGGTAGATGTGCTCCACTACCTCAGGATTGAACTTATTCTCCTAAAGTACACAAGTGAAAAGAAAAGAAAATTGTGACGAT
Organism: Rachycentron canadum; assembly: GCA_038496675.1. NCBI lineage: Eukaryota > Metazoa > Chordata > Actinopteri > Carangiformes > Rachycentridae > Rachycentron > Rachycentron canadum. Next base: position 7,164,867 of record CM076664.1, on the reverse strand, counting down.
AACATCAATGGACACGGTAAATAACTAACTTTCATCTGCCTTCAATATGCCTGCAGCTGACCTGAAGACAAGTCAGCAAGAGGGTGATTGAGTGTGTGAGTTTGTCTGTCAGGGGTGACCAGGGTCGATTTGACCAGGGTCACAATTCGGCTCTGGCAACTTTCAAAGCAGCAGGAAGGTCAAGTGATGACCCAGCAAACCACACAAGCATGGCTGACACGTTATATTTTATCCGCTGGTGTCAATGAGTTTCGTGTGCGTGTGTCTGTGTCTTTCACTGCCTATGTGGATAGATGCCTTCCAGCGGTACAGATGGCTTCCATGCTACTGCCCTCCAGCACCTGTTGCTCATTAGTAACGTTGCCACTGCTGGGCTCTCTCCTGTGTCTGCCCCCTCTTCCTACCCTTTCTCTCTGGCTACAAGACAAGCACCCCCCCCCCCTCCTCAGTGGGGCAAAGTTGACACATTCTTCTGAAGCGTTTGGTGCACACTGGTGACAGGCTTGTCTGTTTGAACTGTGGGAATGAGATGCTGCTCTGTGGGCCACGTGCAGCCGGATACAGCACCACAACCCATATGATATTCATACACTGTATGGTTAGGCCCCCAGGTGCTCTCTTTGATCTTTCGCTGACGCATGCAGTAGTCCTACATTTTGGGAAACACACTCAATTCTCTTCGCTGGATGAAATCGATACCACCGCCAAGTCATTACACGGAAGATATGAAGCTGCAGCCAGCAACTGGCAAACTTATAAAGCTAGCACCAGTGGACATAGACTCCAGGTCAAAAAGTGAAGAAAAGTGAAGCCAATGCAGGAGTGCTTGAACTGCATTCTATCTAATGACCATCCACTGGCTGCAAAAAGAAGTCAAATTGTATTGTAGTCTATGGGAAAATGTCCTCACTTGCTCATTAATTAACTAATGAGTGTATGGTCTCAGTTTGACTCCCTTACTCCTCTTCAGCTCCACCTTCTCACCCAATTATGGTTTATTCTGGTTTAACAAAATGGCAACAGACAAAATACAAACTCGAGGCTTCAAAACATTTCACAAACCAATGGGTGCCATTACTCTGGACTGCCACTTTATGGGGATGCGGCTAGCCTGGCTCTCGACAAAGGTATCAAAGCCAAGTGGGTTCTAACTTCCTTAAAAAAGTGATGACATGCATTTGGAAACATATTGAGCATATTGAGTTTCTTTAAAGAATAACTTCCACTTGTGTCACATTTTCTACATTTGTCAATCAATCAATTATGCAATGGAAGTAATAATCCCAATATCTGGTGGGAAACATTTCTAAGGTTATGTCAAGGTCAATGGAGGCAAAATACATATAATCTAGCTAAACTATCACTCTTTGATTCAGCATTTATCTTGGTGACATCAGTATTACTATTACAGATGGCAGTGATGCCCTGGCACAAGTTTTAACAAGTTTTAACAAGAGCTATCCTTTGAATGTAATATGTGGCTGATTTAAAGTAGAGCAGTTCACCCATCTTATCTGTTCCTCAGATCTTTCCATTTTTCTCTTTCACACATGGCCTCTGGCTGTGGGTTCAAGGCTAAATCTGCTACCCCTTCTCTCCCTTGTGTCTGTGGCAGGAACATGAATTTATGCTATAAAGATAAGCGTGCAGTTCTGTTCACACAAAGCCTCCTCTGTTCATTCTCCCTCTCCAATTTTTGCAGCAGCAGCCCTAATCTCACACTTGAGAGGGAAAATACCTCGCCTATTTGAGAAAGTGTGCCTGTGTGTAAAGGTAAGAGAGAGAGAAAAAGCAACACACTGAGAGTGAATGTTTAAGACTGGGGAAGAGTCATCAGTGGAAAAAGCCAAAACAATAAATGAGGAACACTTTAAAACTTTAAACCCCCCCTTCCTCCTAAACATAAGCTTGGCCCCTCTTGGCAAAGCAGACAGGGGCAGATGGAGGCAAACAGATTAACCACTTTCTTTGAGATTAGAGACTCTCGTTGGGAGATTACGGGGACAGGAGGCCAGGCACAGGACTGCTTATCTGGCCCTGCTGCTTCACGCTGAGCCCTCTTCCACCTCCTCTGCCAAAGCTGCCCCTCTCTTCACCCCGGGGGCAGACTGATGCAAGACGAGTCATCTGTCTGCTCAATGAGATTCCAGCACGCTGTGTTCTCTAGCAACCCCTGGTCTAAAAATATGGCTGCCCCTTATAAATACACTCCCTCCGTGTGAAGAGGTGAAGGGAAAAGCATCTTTTCAAACACTATGAATACAATTTTTCTAAGCACTGACTAACTGGAAATACCTTTATGTTGAAATGACTGCTCTGCTGATTCTGACCTGTCCCAGTGTGGTGGAATAAGATGAGGTCATTCAAAAAAAGAAAGGCAAGCAGAGGAAACTTTGGACTCTTTGACTGTGTGGTTTCCATGGTACCATAGCCAAAGGGAAATAATGTGAGGCCCAATGACTGTTTGTGTTTGGTGGCTCTTATCACAGGTAGTTTGGCAGCAGCTGTGAGCATAGCCATGTTTGTGTGTTGTTGTAACCTACCTCGATGTCTCGGATCAGGAGCTGCGTTGGTGTTTCCACCGGCGCTTTGCTATCAATTATTTTCTGGATGGCACAGGCCCAGTGCACAGCCTCGTTGAAGTGCTTGGTGTATAACCTGTAGCAGTGCTTCCGCCCATATACTGTGATGCTCCAGTAGCCTGCAAGAAACATTTTATGTGACTGCTACCTCTAACTCAAACTGCACCTAAACTGACAGTGTAATTTAAGTAAATGGGGAAGAGACTAGTGAAATGTTCACTGCATTGGACAGTCCACATATCTGGTGTGACTTCCTCTCTCAGTTTCACAAGGATCAAAGGTCACATTGAGAGGAACCTCTGACCACACCAAAACCAAACAAGAGCGGTTATTCTACACATGAGGTAGGAGACAAGTGTTAATCCCCTCAGTGAGTCTGCTCTCAGACAACCTGCAATAAAAGTGCACAAGGCGTGCTTCCTCCTTGTCCAGAGGAAGTATTAGACATACCCCAGGCAGCCTGCAGCCCCATGTCTGTTATCAGGCTTTCCTGCTACGTGACTTGGCACCATGTCCTTCTTTGTTTAGTTTCTCGATGAAGTAAAAAACGAAAATTGAAAACTGAAATCATGACATGGGGATATTTCCACTGCTCATTTTGAACCTGATTGGTACGCCTAACTCTGGAGTAAAGGGTCAATAATGCCACAGATGTAACCATTAAAGGGAAGTGGCTTAGGAGGAACACAAGCTACTCAGTAGTGAAACAGCCCATGGAGCTTGTGACAAAGCTACTTTCTGTCCTAACTTCTGTCCAGAAAAGTCCCATGGCATACTAAGTTAGTAACAACTATGTTTTCATTTTCATTTCCAAGTGATTTGGTGAAGTCAGCTGGACATAATCCCCTACATTTGATGGACAGGCAGACAGAGACTTAGACAGGGAAACGTGTTTAAGTAATACATTAACTTGAAAAGGACAAGTCATTGCTGTGTCTTCTTCCCATTCAGTAACATTTAATCCAAGAAATGGAAGGGAGATGCCCCTGCTGATTATTCAAAAGGTGAGGTTTTCCAGAGCAACCTTGAACCATTATTTGGAACAGCTGGGACTTCCCAAACTTACTTAGAATTAGTGCTCTCATGGGAAGGGAAACAGGACCACATGACGTTACAACCTAGGAATTTTTGAAAAATGCCTGGTACCAGGAATTAACACCTCTAACTGGACAGTGTACACGAGCATGTTTGTGTTTCTCACCTGTTTCCTTGTACGTCTGCTTGTCGGGCCAGATGACAGAGCAAAGATTGGTGAGGACCAGTGTTCCTAGTCTGCGGGCTCCTTTCTCTGGTCCGCTGTAGTAGTCAAGTGAGTCCTGGCTCAGCACAAACCAGTATCGACGCTGCTTGATCCAGTTCCCTCGCACCTCCCGCAACAGCCACCCTTTAAATAACATATACGCACATTTGTCGTGTCACTATTCAACCTTGAGCTGAAACAACACAGTGACTCTAATACGTGCTATCAGACCTGCAATGGTTCTGGATTGTTGGTTGGGTGTTGCCTTGAGCTCTGGTTAAGGTAACACCGTGATGGTCACTTTTCGCTGTTATTTCAACTACCAAAATAAAACCAAAGCTTAATCAATTTGTAGCATTTGTTTGCCCCTACATGTGCAAAAAGTCTTGACTTTAACAATACTTCCCAAACCTTATGTGCACAACAGCTACACTCCAAGACAAGAATTTCCCTTGAAAGTTCTGGGTGGTAGGTGGGCTAGTCACAGAGCTGCTGAACCAGTGCTGCCACACCATGTCTTCACTAAGAATAATCCCCAAGGCATGTAATTATCCATAAAGTTTGTAGCAGTCTGTATGTGACTGCCTTGTTGGGGTAAATACTAGGGGATAAAAATACAGCCAGCTAATGGCATAGGCATTAAAGCCTGCATGCAGCCAACATAATTACCACTTTAGAGGTTGACAGAGTGAGAAAAGGAGGGAGAGAGAAAGAGAGTGAGAGATACTGGAACAGTGTGACAGTGGGAGACAAAGAGAGGGAGGCAGACTTGCCTTCAACCAGTACATAGGCATATCCCGCTGGTCTCGCCAGGCCTGGCTCTACAATGCAAGACTGTTGTGTTCCCAAAGTCCCAAGGGTTTGGAAGGACTGCAACAGCCTAGATCCACTGTTCAAAAACAGCAGTGAACCTCGTCTCCCCCCTAAGCTATGTGTGCAAATTGTTCCTAATAAATATTTAATCTTTGAGTAGATAAATAAACTAGTTTGGCAGAGCTCCGTCCAGATGCTCCCTAGAGAGAAACAGACAGAGCAGGATTGAGGAGCGCTGGTAGGGGGTCAGAGTTCATCCAGAGGGCTAATGGGGAGGCTGGCAGGGGGTTGTGGACAGATACTAAGCTGGGTGGGACTATCAGAGGTGGCAAGACTCTGCTACACACTTGCAGGGTGCCATGTGTAATGGCTGTGCATGTGAGTGCATATGGTTTGTGCATGCATACTTCAGAGTGGTTTTAAAGACACAATTAGGGAATGTACCTTCAACCTCCTACCATGTGAAAACAGCAATGACGCACACCAGCATCACAACTTCCTCTGTGGTTAGCAAGCTGTGTGCCACCTGTCCACCTGCACCACAGGTTTTCATCTTTGCTGAAAGTGGTTTTTGATGCAGTGCAAAGCTTCCACTGCCTCGCTTACTACTCCAGAATAAAAATAAAGAGAGAGGAGGGGGTGGAAGCTCAGCCTCTCAGGCTATGTTTCCTGTCTGAGAATGCCTCTATATGATATAAGTGCCAGGTTTGAACCCACCATAAACCCACCCAATATAGCCCAAAGTAAAAACCCTGGAGGTACTTAACACCACATCAGAGGGGGGCAGCATCAAAACCCAACGTGAAACGGATAAATAAAAACTATGAGGTAAGTCAGGCTGAGCTTGCTGACAGACTGGATGTGGGACAGGGGGGAGGCAGACAAGCTGACTCGGTGAGAGACATGGAGAGAAGGGCATGCCTGCTACCTTGACGCCTCTCGCACAGACATGGGACGTCCTACAGATGCTGCTCTTTTTGGGAACTTAAACAGGGAGATAAGAAAAGGCAAGAAAAAAGAAGAGAGACAGCAAGAAAAAGGGAGCAGCAGAGCCTTGGGACCCCCTGTATACACCTCCCATGGTTCTCCATCTGGATCCCATCTCCATGGCCTGCTAATGTCTCCCCTGGGGGCCATGGCTCGCCCTTAATTTGTTTCATTTGTGACCCCTGCCCCCCGCCTCCAGCGCCCTGCCCCCTCAAACACAGATTAAGAAAACAATCTCTCTGTATATGTTGTATATCTTGTCACTTTCTGGGTATGAAATGTTTGTCTCACAGATTTTTAAATACAATTATAATCAAATATGAAAATTGCCAGTAAAAAAGACGCCTCACTTCAAAGTTCAGCTCTTCAGGCCTCTATATGCTCTTATTTCACAAGAAACCTGTTTCAGATAATCAATAAAATTAAAGCATTATTTCACATTAGGCACCTTAGGCAAACATTTTCCTCTTCAATCACTAAACTCTTAGGTCACCACCTCAATCAATAGCCATGCACTTAGATTCATATTATAGCTATGAAAAAAAAAAAGACTGAAAGGCTATTTTACTTTTTAACTTGCTCTGACAAGTGGTCAACAATCATTAGATGAACTCTGTAAAGACCTGAACTTTATAATTATGTAAATGCAACATAGAACTGAACTTTTCTAGTCCTATTGGATCAAACAGACACAGACAGATTGAGTGGCAGTTTACTGGAGCATGAGAAGCTCTGCATCATGTGAGGAACAGTTCATTTGAACTGTAAATCAACAAAGGTATGTCAATAAACCAATGTCAGCTTCTCTGTCTGTCACCCCTGCACACGTTTTACAATTCACCCTCATCAGTCTATATCTGCCATGTTTGGTGGCCTATTTTAGATACTGGGGCAATATTCACCCCGTGTAGCCTGAGGATGTCCTGCTGAAAAAATCTAAAACCAAACAAACATAGAGAACAAGAAGAAAAGCCGTAATGGAGGGACTCTTGGAAACACATCCTTGTGGAGCACAAAGAGAGAAACAAGAGGGATTATCTCACACCCTGAGGTGTCCTGCTGTTGTGGTGGATGTAATTGTGTGTTCAGTTTAAGGATGGGGGCGTGTAGCACAAACTGGAATTCAAAATGACAGTGTAATCAATGGTCCAAGCAAAGTAGCTGCCCCCTGTTTTGAAAGTGACTCCACTCACTTCTCCACCAACAGCAAGACAGAGGGACAGAGAGGGGACAGCGGGAAGGGAGGGGGACTAGCCAAGGGCGCATGGTAACTGCTGTCAGAATTAGGCAATCTGACTGCCGCCATTCCAAAGAGGACGTAACTTATCCAAGTGCTGGCATTTTACTGCTCCCTTTCAGTAGCAGGCCAAGAAGGAAAAAAAAAAAAAAAACAGAAAAGAAAATCACACAAAAATATCCTATGAGATCATTCCTCAAAAGCATCAGACATGCAAGAGGGGGGCTCCTGATGCCAGTAGCTATCCTTACACACAGGGCGGCCGGAGAGCAGGAGCAACTGTGGGCCACGTGTGGTCAGATAGAGGTTGGCTACAGGGCGACAGCACAGCATGGAGCTGCGACAGTACTTATTAGGAGACAATTAAGGTAATGAAATATATACTGCATGCACTGTATAGAGGATTGCCAACCTGGCACTGAGAGGACTTCATTTATCAACCGAGGAACAAAGCAGGGCTGCGATTAAAGGTTATTTTAAGCACTGATTCAGCTGTAGATTATATTTTTCTGCTTGATTAATCTGTGATTGCTTTGTAGAGCTGATGTCTTCAAGTTGCATGTTTTGTCCAAGCAACAGTCCAGTTGTTGCAGCAAACCTTTGTGTTTAACAAGTGGTAACCTGTTGATATTAACACTGTTGTCAGTTATTTTTTTTAAACTACTGAACAAATCATCGACTTCTGTTTCTGCAATATGACTGTCCTCATCACAGATGATCACAGCAGGTGGATGGCATTCAGTCTAAGGCAGTAAACAGAGTAATGGTGGTTTAATGTGCTGTGTTAAGACTCACCTTTGACCAGCAGCTCCGGCTCTTCCTCCAGGCCCATTTTATTCTTCTCAATGATCAGGCTCTTCATCTCTTCAGACACCTCTGAGACAGTGTGCCTGTGTGCAAGAGCAGCAAGAGAATGTAAATAACTTCTGCTTCCCCTTTCACTTCAAGTCTTTCCCTGACTACTCCCCCCCATTGGATAGCTAATTGGCCCAGAGACACACAGTTGGCTGTGAACGCCCCCTCCTCTCCTCGCCTCCCCCTCCAGTGTGACTCTGTGCCAACTACAAGTCTCTCGGATACTCTTAGGTGGAGGGGTGTAACACGGGGGGGTTTGGGGGAACTGGAAGAAGTGCCACGAATATCTGTCCTCCAGCATTCTCCCACTTTCCCTCCCTAGCAGCACGCAAGAGCACAAACACACACTGATGCATACCACGCCACTGTGGACAGCTCGTCTCTCTTTTATCGCTTTAGCCCGGCGAGCCAAGCGGGCGACTGAAAATAAACGTGACAGAGCGACGCCGGCCTGACTCCCAGCCAGCCAGCTCACGCCAGTCAGAGGAAGGCAGAGGGTTCAAGAGGTCACAGCCTTGGATGGCTAAAAACCATAATCATCAAAAACATCTGTAAATCTGCTGAAACCTCTGTTCTTCCCTTCCCTCTTCAATACTTTCACAATTTGCAGCTACTTCACATACAGCATCTGGTGAAGCAGTGTTGGGGACAATCAGACTTTGTTATCTCAGGCCAAGGTCCATTTCCAGCCTATAAGATTATTTAGAGGTTTTATCTCTTCTCATTTATTTATCTAATTACTTGTTTATTTTCTCTATTTCCTGGGTCTAACTAGCATGTGAGGTACAAGTGACAAACCCCTCCTTCCTTCCTGTCCTCCTCCTACTGGGATCATGCCTCAGGAAATGAATCAAGCCCTCCCTCTTTCCCTCCCTCCCATGGATATTTGGCCTTAGTTACCTACTCATTGGTTGGCTGATTTATGTCCTTATTGATCTGATAATTCCTGGAAGGTTCCTCCTCACGGAAGTTAATGATAATCAATGAGTCTGAATATAGCCTTATCTGCTTTGACTCATCTTACATGAATGCAGAGGCCATTTCCTTTCTCTTTGTGTTCACTGACCTGATCCTGTCTATACCATGGTCCATCAGGCTGGCCCATGTGACTTCTTGATTACTTCTCTAACAGCGTCACTTACACAAATAATTTGTTCCCTTTATGATACATTTTTGCAGTTGAAAAACTTCAGTGATTGGCATCTCCAATTTAAGCCAGTGTTCAGACAGTGAAACTCTATATGGTGGGTCAGTTTTTTTCTTTATGTGTATATAAACTCATCCAGGGCTTCACCAGTAAGAAGCAGAGAGAGGGAGAGAGTCTGGATCCTGTCACATTATACTTGGTCAGGCTGTTTTACTAAGCCCATTTGCCTGCCACCGCAGCAGCCTACGGGGACCGACCGACAGTTCCTGCATCTACAGACCTCACTTAAAGGCATTAAAATAAACACTGGCATGTGAGGACGCCTCTTATTTGAGGTTGTTAATAACCCCTGATACGTAACGGAGACATGCACACAGACAGGCAGTTCGTCTATATGCAGCTCAAATGGGACAAGAATTATAGAAAAACTACACCTCAACTGTATAGCTTTGTGTACACAGCGGGCGTGTGTATGCCCTGGCTTGGACTATTGGATTCTATTATTTGTGACTGGCTGGAATCAAAAAAAAAAAAAAAAATCACCCTTACACTTAGTTTCTGAATCTTTATTTAGTGTAGACTAATATTATAACAGTTTTATAGAAATAAATAACAATAATAACACACGTACCACCCACCCACACACACACACACAGTCCACAGCTCTCTGTAGCTACTAAGTGAAGAAATGTCACTTACTGACAGGAGCAGGCCTGTTTCAAACAAACCTAATGGAAGATAGACACTGAAATGACCACTCTTAAGTAGTGCTGAGTCAGCAGGTAGCAGACTGTCAATATATATTTCTGCCTTGATTTTAATGCATGTAAGCATTAGACTGCACCTGACTTTTCTCTCATCATCTCAGAGAAAAGAGATGCGGGACCGTACGCGGACTTGTCTTCTAGTATGTTTGTCCGTTCATAACTGCGTGACGCGATTCAGTCGGTAACAAAACAAAACATGGCAGACGCATCCAGAAAAGAACACTGGGGCAACTGTTGATGTGAGGGGTTTGGATCTCCACAGCTGTCCAGCAGTCTCACTCCCGCCCCAACCACCCACCCAACCCCCCCCACCCCCCCACCCCCAACACATTCCCAGAAGCCCCACCAGAAGCTGTGACAGTGGGGCCTTTGGTGGGCAACTTCCTGTGGAGTGCAGGAAACAATTTGACATGGGGATTAAGCAGCACGAAGAATAGAGCAAAACCGCATCTACAGCGAGCACCTCTCACTCTCTCTCTCCCTCTCTTGTCCTTCCCTGAGGACTAAACATCAGTCATTGCAGGGGAGGAGCATTGTTTCAAAGTCCCACTGCTCAATGCTGAAGCTTGAGATGTGTTGGAAATCAAAGTATTTTCTCTGCTCTGTAGTTTGGGGTTTGTTGGTTGACATCAACACTCTGACAATAAACTCGTTCTTCTCTTGGAAACACAGAAATGTTGGTACTTTTCTCTCAAAGGGGAACAGTACAGCATGGGAAAAAATAAAAGGAAAACACCCACACAATTATTTGTTTATGGAAGTTAAAAAAAGAAAATTTCTGCTGATTGCAAATATCAGCCCAGACCAGGAAATAAAAATGCTGCTGGCTTCCTCACAAACTCGGAGAGGGGAAGTCAGAAAAGAAGAAACATGAGTTTATAGAGGAACAAATATTCCTGCACAACCTCTATAATAAACCTAATGCAGACATTATTGTCCTGTGAAACTGTGTATGTGTGAATGCCCTCTAGCCTCTATATAGGAGTGTGAGACTGTGTGAAACCTGTGTGATATATGGCAATGAGCTTTTCAAGACTCGTCCATTCATCTCACAGTCTTCAAAATCACCACTAACGGTTTGTGTGTGTGCCCTAGTCTCTCAATTTCACACATGCAATTTCACATCACTGTCACACCTAACCTAACTCTCAACCCTGCTCTATACTGTTTATAGAGCAGGGTTGAAGGTTTTGATAATCAGTTTATCTGCTTATTTTCTTGATGGATTATTCCATCTACAAAATGTAAAAAAAAAAAAAGTAAAGGGAACACAGCCCAGGGTGTTATCTAAAAATCTTATATTCAGTTCACAGTCATTTTGGGAAATAAAAAATTGCATCAGATATTCACATTGAAAAAGCTGGAACCAGCAAACATTTGGCATTTTTCCTAGAAAAAAAACAATTATTTTTATTGACTAATCATTTTGGCTTGACTAACTGTAAAAAGAGATGACAGTAACAAAGCAAAAGAAAGTGGAGGAAAAACTATGAAAAGAAAACTGTTTCAAAAAGGACAAACTAAATACCTGTCACATTTAACAACTAGACAGTTACTGTCTTCTTCCCCTCATCAATATGGAAACAGGACTTCCCTTTCTTTCCCTTTTGTAATATTCCAAAACACCAAAATCAATTTCTTAGATTACTTAAAACCCACATCATTAACATAATACATCTTAAAAATGCTAATGACACTGTAAAACACACTGCTGTATAATTAAAGATCCCTAACAGCCACACGTGTCTTTGGTTACATCTGGTTGACGTCTGCTCAGGTTTATTTGGGTGGAGATTTACATCACATGAGGTCACCAAATTCCTTGTAGAAGAGAGAAACGTGTACCGATGTCCCGCCCTAACAGGTGAAACAAAACTAACAGGAGAATCAGGGAGCAGTAATTCCACTACAGTTTGTACGCGCGCACGTGGTCCAATGATGAGCTCTAATTAATCTTAATGATGAGCAATCGAGCTGGAAAAATGAGCTGTGGGAGTTGTCAGTTTGGAAGATACAGAACGCAACAATATCTGCCACTCAAAAGGTGCTAGGGAAATGTCACCAAACCAGTTGCTGACAGTTGAATAAAAGCACTAATGCAACAGCTAATTAATTTAGTTAATTCAATTATCATTATCTATATCGCTTATGCATGCAGGGTCACAGGGTGGAGGCTGGAGACAATCCCAGCTGACATTGGGCGAGGGCAGGGTACACCTTGGACAGGTCACCAATCTACAGCCAGCACATACAGATACATATAAGCTAAGAAACCTCTTGCTGTGAGGCAACATTACTAACCACTGAACAACTGTGCCGCCTAATTCAATTCAATTTACCCATCCATTATTTAAACTTCCACACAGAAAGGCCCCAGGCCCAGGAATCAAACCCAGAACCTTCTTGCTGTGAGGCAACAGTGCTAACCACTGCAGCAATGCGGGTAGCAGTCGGGGGAAACCATGCATGAACACAACTAAGCCCTTCCTGTTCTTCCCTTTATAAAGACACAGTGAATCATTATCTATTCTATAAAGCTAGAAACGGACTCAAGCCAAATACTGAAATAAGGCCATCACTGCTAATATCGTCAGCAGGCCTTTCAGGGTGACACACTTAAATCCAGCAAGTATGAGCGGCACAATGAGCTGATTAGTTTGTGAACGTCTGTCTGGTGGAAGCTGCTGGAGCGATGAGTAATTGATTTCAGTCCAGGGTCTAATCAAAACGCTGAGACGCTAATTAAAGTTAGAAAAGTAGTGTCCTTGCTCTCGGGCTGCGATGACCGCGGTGGAAAACAGCAGAGACATGTCCCAGCATACAGAGCAGCTCCTTGTGACCACAAGAGCATGCACATTTGCAAAAATGACCCTTGCGCAGATGTGTCTCAGAAATAACTTGGGAGCTCTATCTGGTGGATGAAAAACCCAGATGGGTCCAAAAAGGCATTCAAACAAATGCTCTTGGCCCAGCTGCCTGCCTTTGTTGATGTCCAGGCTCATATACTGTACACAAACGATAACCATACATCATGTCACACTGATTTTATTCGACATCTGAGGATAAAGACCACTATCTGAATCTGCTTTCATCCATAATACAGTGGGTCAAACTGCAGCACTAAATAATCAGCTTCTCTTTGTAGAAATCCAACTCTCCCTCTCTCTCTATTCCCTCCCCCACAGTGCACAGGCTGACTGCATGGGCCTCTGGCTGAAGCTGGGCTGGTGGGAAAATGGGAATGTGGTGATTAAGACTGGGCCTATATGACCTCCCAGCTAAAAATACGCTGTTTACTCAAGACCACTGCCAAGAAACTCTGGACTAGGCAGAAAGGAGAGGAAAAAAGTCATGTTTTGAGAAAGGAGGAGGTGGGACAGGGGGGCATGTGTGTGTGAGACAGGAAGTCTGAGTTTGTGACTGAAGGAGAGTGTGTCGATCAGCAGGAAATCTTATGATAGAGAGTTGTTTTTTTTTTGTGTTTTTTTTTAAGTCTGAATGAAATCACTCTGATAGTGAAACTTAGTGATGTGAATGAAAACTTTCTATATTTGCTGATGTTGTAAACGGGGTCAGTTTGTGATGGTTGGATAGTTGACAGTTGGACTGACAGACGCTCAGACAGGCAATTACCAGTGGCCCACTTCTAAGCCTTTCACGCAAACACTCACATGTTTCATGCATACACTCTCTCTTTCTCTCATGCACATGCATATATTCAAACACATGAAATACATCATCAAACACTGGTCTCTTTGAGTCATTACTGCCTTGCAGCCCACACCACAATATGTCTAGTTTTTGACTGTCAAAAGCCATCAAAGGAGGAGGTGAGGGCTGATGAGAAAGCAGATGGAGCAAATGGTGAGAAATAGACATGGAGAAGTCCTTAAGTGTCCACTTTCCTTCTGGTACAGAGTGTACTCTGCCCTGCCCTGGCAATGAGAAGAAGTGGGGAAAGTGGGGATGAAAAAATAGAGATGATGTAAGACAGATTTGAGCGTGAACACAGCAGGAGGGAGCAAGCTTCTTGGCACTTTGTGCTGACTTAGAGACAGACAGGGAAGACCTTATGCTGTGTGCCTGCAGGGATATGTCCATCACACACACCTGAGGAGGGTTAGTGCAAGCTCTCAAATCTGTTGCAGGAGCCCTGACAAACCAAACACTATTATCCCTTGGAAAACTTTGTTCATAACCTCTCCAGATCAGTCTCACTCTGCAGGTATATGAGTCAACTGAATACTGAACTGTGGTGATGCCAAACCTCTGATGTAAGAGCCATGCCAGGTTACATATTAAAGTTACACATCAGAGTCTTGGTGTTTTAATCACATTCAACAGAAAAATACTCTGTACTGACTGTGTCCTGCTGCTGTGCGATTTCAGTTCTGTTAGCAAAAAAAGTCAATGTATTTTTGCATATATCATAACTGTATTTTCACTAAAGTATACAAAATACACTAGAAACACCTAATCTGGGAATTCTGGGAGACCCCTGAAATGGCCCACCCAAATCCAGATCAGTAAATATGTGCCTTTACCCACCACAGTGTTCTGACAGAGACAGTGCTATGACAGAGACAGGTCTACCCTCCCTATCCACAGCATGGTGCAACACCATCAGATTGGAAATTTCAAATCAATGGGTCACTAAAAGTACAAAGTAAACCAGTAAACTGCCCTGTTACATGAGTCCACAGATAAAGTACTATGGCACCATTTGCTATGATTTATCAGAGGCAGGCTTGGCTTTTCCTGCATATGGCTGAAATTCTGGGTGTGTCCACTCATTGGCCAGGTAATGACCGAACGCTGCGCTCTCTAATCTCTGCACTGAATGTGATGATTACAGCCAGGTTTTTAACACACTCCTTCTAAACCAGTAGTTAATTATGCCATGTGGCCTGAGGCCACCTCCACTATATTGTAAAATACACACACACACACACACACACACACACACACACACACACACACACACGAGCCACACCTCTTCTGGGAGTGCTGCTGAGGTAGGAGTGAGTCACCCAGTCCAGTTAGCCTACCTCCCTCCTCACTTCTTTCCTTCCTTCTTTCTTTCCTTCAACTCTCAAGAGACAGCATGTCCTGAGTGACTGCAGTGAAATGTCTCAGCTTCAGTTCACCAGCCTACTTCCTGAGGCAGATCTCTTCTTGTTGAGAGCTGCTGCAGACCCTGTCCTATTCATTTGTGGTGTGTTATTGTCATACAAGTTGAGCTTTGTGACGCATTGACTGTGAGTCGGCAGATGTACAGTGGAGATTGTGGATGGGGGGGGGGTAATAAGGGCATGATGCCAGAGATAGAGCGGGGCAGAGTCTGGCTACATCTCTGTCTGAGATCACAGCCCTGCACTAATAGTCTGGATCACAATATCCATGAATCACTCCTTTTCATTGTCACTAGCATTCACTTGTAAACCACATGACCATCTCTTTATTCATTAGCTGCATAGTGGTTGCTTTTAACTGGCAGTTTGAATGTACAACTTTCAAGCTCACAAAGTGATTGGATTTGTTGATGTGGAAGCTGACCAGAGTGAGCTGGACGTGACAGCTTGCAATCGGTCTGAAACATCTAGGTTGAAGATTGACATTATTGACCAATGCAAACCCTGACGGTGGCCGAGCCAACCTTTGAATGGAAAAAGTCAAAATGTCAAGAGGTTACCAAGTGAAAACTGGCAGTGGTATTATCCATAAGCAATTAAAGTGCCACTGCAACTTGCAAATATCAGATCCTCTGTCAATATGCATGTGAATGTGTGCCATGCACATGTGAGCATGTGTGTGGTTATGAGGTTAGGCACATGTGTGGCTTGGCACATGAGGAGAGCCCCATGAGATACCATACACTGCAGAGGAAGTGAAAAATCAAGTGATTGGCCTGTACTTACACATGTGGCTGCCTGAGGATAAATACAGAAATCCCCAGCACTCAGAGGAAGTGTACGAGTAAAAGAAGGAACTACTACTTCCTAATTTTTTTTGTTGGGGGGGAAATCTGTTTCTCTCTTTCCTTACCCATTTGTTCCATTGGCTGTGCGAGTTGGTTGAGAAACAGTCACCTCAGCTGGACTCTGTCAACACAAGAGAGAGAATAGGGTAAATAGATGATAATACAACACAAACAGTAGTCGGTCCTTAGAACTAGTCCACAGGTTGGAGAAGTCCCTGCACGGTTTGCCTGCAGTGGCCATGTTACAGTAGAGCATGCAGCCGTTCCTGGCAGTCTCAGCACATAGCTGCTCTGTTCCTGTAATGCTTGGCTCTCACTTGCGAGGGGGTGAGCTGGTGGGGAGAAATATGGCATGCAAAACAGACTCATTTAATATAGGAGCAGGGAACAGAGAAATCTTTTGTAGCTGCTTGCAAACCCCAAAATGCTTTTATCCAGATCAGTCATTTCTCTGCAAAGGTTGTTAACCTAAAAATAAACCTGCTCTGTGAGACGTCACTTATAACAGCTTTTCTATACACGTTTATTGATATTCAAGTTGATGGTAATTTGCTATTAGGTTGATAAAACAAGTGTGAACGACAAAGATGGCGTATTTGATGCAGCCATAATAAAAATTAGATAAGTTATCCTGACTGCTAGCCAACAACTCATATCAAATCACATTCCCTCTTGGTTTTGTATGGAAATTGGAGTAAGTGCTTCTACTGAGTACAAGTGGGGCTGCCATTGGCAGACATGTAAAATCAAATTTCATGGGTGGAACAATGAACTTTTCATTCTGGGACTCCCCTGTTTAGCAGAGGATGGGAGAGGATGTTTCCTTTCTCTGAATTTCAGCCTTTAAATTCCCAACCTGACTTTAGAAAACCCCCCATCAAACATCAGAGCTTGCCTGTGTGCAATCTGGACTGATTCCCTGGTGTGCGAGGCAGCAATGTGTGTCCCCGTGGCCTGACTTGTTGTCTCTGTGAGCCACAGCCTTGAGCCAGCTCCTGTGGCTGCCCGGGCCCAACTCGGGGGGCGGGGGTGTTGGCCTACCTGAAACACTATCCAGGTCAGCTCTGGGCCCCTCACAGTTCACACACCACACTTTACTACTGGGCAAACTAGCCTAAGTATAGCCCATGCTCTGTAAAAACAGTCTACTGCTTCTTTTTGGATGGCTCAAAACTAACAAAGAAAACATGAACTACAAATTTATGGGCTGGTATGGAATCTGTGTTATATTTACAAGACAGATGGACTCTGAAGCAAATGAGGAAAAGATGAGGGTTTGGATAATGAGATGTGATTAATGTTTAACTCAGGGACAGCTGCAGTAAATGTCAAACTAGACGGCGAAGAATAACTGAACAGCAGCATAAAGCGACTTGTGAATGGAAGAGAGTGTGTACAGTAATTCCCTACCCCTGCCTGTTAGCCATAAATGATTCAGCCATGCCAACAGGCCCAGAGAAGAAAATTCAGACAGACAGCCATGACTGAAAACAACAAATCAATACTAATCACATCAACAACTGCAAAACTGTAAATCCATGACATAAATTAATCAGAAAATCAATACACTAATGGGTCAGGTTGATCAAGTTAGAATATTTTGGGGTAATTCTCCACAAAACGTGACAATTTACAGAAAAATACCTTTCCAATGGAGTTAATGGGCTGTGGGGTGAGGAACAAGGATAGCGTGCGATGCAGAGCCCTGGCAAAAGCTCTCCTTTTGGACGGGCAGGGGATGAATCACCCCAGACTAGAACAGAGCATGGAGGAAAGAGGGAAAGATGCCGTGATGTGTTCGTTCCGTGGCTGACTTCCGCTCTCGCTCTCGCTTTCTCTCTCTGTCTCTCTCTCTGTCTCTCTCTCCCCTTCTCCCGTCAGCTCTCCTGGGAGGCTGAGTAACCAGGAGGAAATGCTTGGGCTCAGCCAGTGTCGGCCTGAAGACCAGATGTGTGGCCTGGAGGTGGTGAGGCAGAGACGCAACGGAAACCAAATATAAACCAGCGTACCGTGACACCTCTGAAGACAGAGGGCAGCAGTGACAGTTAATGGGACCCACTCTCAGCATAGCAGGACTGTACCTGTTTGTTTTCCGAGTAACAGGATGCGCTGCGGTGCCACGATCCACACTTGCAACTGTGCAGGGTGAAACACTTTTGTGGTGGGAGTTTATTGGTAATCGTGACTTTCACGTTACATAAAAGTTGAATAAAGTTTCAGTGGAAACATGGAGGGAAGAGAGAATGACGGATGTCCTGTCCTAAAATTAGTGCCTTGCTGTCCCAACACTGGAGGCATTCAGCTCAGTGTGACTGTTTGGGCAGCTGTTGGAGAGCAGTTACATTGAATGAGGACTGTAAACATGCAGGGAAAGGGTTCTGACATGGCCCTGTGCTTTTAAGGGCCAAGCCTGCACAAGCGTCAGCACTGACTCATGATTCCAACCTCAGTGAGAACAGTCCTGGCGAGAAACAATGTGTTGCTTATGGCTTTGGTGCTGTGGATGCTACACACAGTGGCATCCTCTGGCAGAGTGTTGTAAAACAACTCTGGAGATTGTGGTGAAAGTTTTGGATGTCTTAAGCGAGGGAGACTCCACCAGACCTGTGGGTTGCTGTGGTCATCCCTGGCAGGAGCTGGATAGAGTCCTACTAAATGGAGTATTTCAGCATTACAAAGCCCAAAAGACGCACACATATACACCCAGGGAGGTCTGACCTGCTGCCTTAAAATTGTGGCTTGTCCAGCTCAAGACGAAATGAAGGTCTCTGAGCAAAGGATGGAACGTAGCCCTGAAGGGGCTTTCCCTGGGAATCATTTGACCCTTTTTCCACCAAGGTAGTTTAACAACTGGTTTGGAGCTGGTGCTTAATCTTAACTGGAATTGGTCAAAATCAACAATCAAGATATTTACAGGCCATAGGCTTCCAAAGCCAGGAGCAAGTTAGCTAAACTAACTCCAAACCAGCTCTAGTACCAGCCCAGAACTAGCATCGGGGTTCACATTGGTGGAAAGCAGTTGATTGCAGATCAACCCTCCACCCCTCTTTTCTCTTGACACCATGTAAAACCAAACAGTATCTGCTGGGTCTGTATATTCAAAGGGGAGCGCCTCTGGGGAGCAAAACGAACTGCACTGGGTAAGAGCGGCTCAGCTGATGATATTGGTTTAGCTCAGCTGTGGTCTTAATTATTGGCTCAGCGTGAACTATTGACACAGAGTTACAATACCCAGCACACATCAAGAGGAAATGGGATTTGTGGAAGCAGATTGATGCCCTGGATGCAACAGAGAATCAATGATCAATAACAGAAACCTAGGTGGATTTATTATGACAAATAAAATAGAAAAAGCAGCCAAAAGGTTGTCTGCTGGCTTTGGTTATTTGATGAAACACTGTCAGTTACATCCGTGAATAAAGTGGTTCCTCCTATTAAGAATTTAGGGACTAACCACATGATAGATTAAAACAGACTGCTCCTCAAATGGAAATATATCACTGAGATTAAAAGAAGAATGGTTCAGGACAAGTTCATTCATATTTATGAATATTTACGAGCTCAAAAAAATCAATAGAAGCAAGACTCTAATCAATGATGTAACACCACTATAGGGGAGCGAGAGCAGCTCCAGAGACAAAGAAGCATTATGAGCTTCACAGTAGTCAGTTTTCCACAGCTATACATAAGCTTGCACTAAAACATAATAAAGACAGGTTTCCTTTAAGAATTATTCTTGTGTGATCATTTCTAGTAGCGTTTGGGTAATTTCCATGGATAACCAGTTAGGCTACAGTCCAATAAATCAGCACTTCCTCTTCTCTGATTAATATGATTGAGACAGCACTGAGTTCAGTAGGCTTGGCTTAACATGCAACGACTGGCAACTGATGACAAACACAAACTAATGTCATTTCCTCTTACTACACCTAGTTAGTCTTACTCTTTGGTCATACATCTGCTCGTGCAACTGATGTAATTACTAAAACTAATGTAAAATAAATTTTTCATTGGACCACTTTATTGAAAGTTGGGTGGGTTCTTGGCTTTAATTGGAGTGCAGATGTTTATCAGTCAAATCTGGCAACCCTGGTCACCCTTTGTGTAATTTATGTTTTGTAGAGATTGGCCTGAACACAATTGTTCCGTTAAGGTCACCTCATAGAGCATGCTTTTCTCCAAACAACACAGCTAAATCAAGGTATCTAAAGTTCAATAAACTAGCGTTAAATTGAATCCACCCAGAGGAACACAATTCTGCGCTTTGGTTGCATTATAATGAGAGATGAGGGAAAGTTACAGAACCCTGTGTCTCTCTTTAAAAGGCCACCAGGCCTCTCCAGTGGGACATGTTACTATCATCTTGTATTGATTGTGGATATGGAGCACAGTTAGGTTCCTCTGACCAATGGTCAGCCAGATGGTATACTATGACTGAGACGGGGATGTTTGCCAAGAAGAAGAGTGCTATACACCAACACCTCTCTGGATACCCTGGAGCAACAGATGTTGCTCTTATCTGCTGGTACTGTTAAGACTTCTGTTAGAGGCAATAACTGTGTAACTGTGTAAAACTTATCTGTTCCCAACGTTTTCATGCAAATCGCTGTGGTGTAGCACTGGTTGGCTGCAACCAGACAAAAGGGCCAATAAATAGATAAGCAGGATATGCAACTTGTGGCTTCGGGTCATGTTATACTTTCACTTGCATGGTTGTGCTGTTAGTTTATGTTGTGGCAGAACACAGAGGCTGAGGCAGATGAAAATGACTCTGCAGTCAAAAACTATGAGAAACTTCTCCTTAAAAACAAAAGGAGTCTGATATTTGAGATTTCTCTAAGAGACTGTACATGAGGAGCTGTACATTGGGTCATACAGAAAGAGGCTACCTCAATTCAAGGCAACAATGCCCCCTCAGAAGTGGATGGACAATGCTGAACTCTCTGTGCCTGATCAGATGACTAACATTACAGAGAAGACAAGGCCGCAGTCTTATTTGCAATTGAGCGGACAGAGGCCAAACACACAGAATGAGTTCAACACACTGGGTTTTACAGCTTGCATCACAGTGTGTGTTTGTGCATGTCTTTCTGGGGTTGTGTGGACAAACTTTTTTGTTGGAAAACTTCATTGTGAGGGCATTATGGCTGGTCCTTGCAACTTCAAAGGGCTGTTTATGGGGTAAGGTTAGATTTATGATTGGGGCTGGGCCATTTACTTGTGATGGTTGAGGTTGAGGGTAAGGGGCTGGAGAATACATTATGTCTGTGAAGTTCCAATACAAATTTGCTTGATGATAATTTTCCCTATCAAGAACTGCAGCCACATCTCTTTGCACATAACTGAAATTGTGCTCCTGAAGCTGACACTTTTTTTTTTTTTTTAAATGTTCATGGTACAATTTGCAAGGGACAGTTTTTAAACAGTCGCTACTTGACATTTGTGATGTGCATCTTCTATAAATGTATGCTGTGAAGCGTGTGCATGCAGGGGAGTTGCTGTGTGGTGCAGGTGGAGAGTTTTTACCCGTCCATTGGGAGTCAAGTCCTCCTTGTTGCGCAATTCAAAAGACTCTTCCTCCTCTTTCTCCCCATAGTCCCGTCCGAGCAATCTGAAGCCCTGCCTGCAGCACAGAAACCAGCAAACTCCTTGCAAAGGCATTCAAATGAGGTTAAGTGAGTCGTTTTCTACTATCCAGGTCGGTTCAGTTCAGAGTCTCAGCCGCAAGTAACTCCACGGGCTGCGTGAGAGCGAGCGGGGCAGCCTCTCCATAGATTATCCAGCGTAAGGCAGCATGAGCTTCACTGTCCCCTTTCTGTCAGAGAGCGTGTGAAATGTCTAGTAGCTGGACATGGCAGCGGTCATCCTCCAACACCGCAGCCCCGGGACGGGAGAAGAGGTTCAAGCAGAAATCCTCTTCTTCTTTTCCCAGGTTCTCCACTTGCCTCGCTCACGACACCTTGTCCCGGTCCGAGAAACTTCACACAACCGAAGTCACAAGAATAATAATAACAATAATAATAAAAACTACTCGAGCATCCAGGAAAGGGGGGGTCAGCGTAGAAGGTACATCGGGTTGACTTTGTTTGACAAAGTTGCTATCGGCGTCTGATGAACATCTGTTAAAGTAAGAGCGCACCTCTGTGCAGGACTCACTGTCTGACTTCTGGGCTTGAACAAAAGCGTGCTGCAGCTGGGACGGGAGAGCGTGTGTGTGTGTGTGTGTGTCCGTGTGTCAGTGTGTTTGAGAGAGGGAGAAGGTGGAGGTGGATGGGGTGACCACGCCCACAGACCTCACGTCTAAAAACGTGATTGGCTGAACACAGACACTCCCCGGAATGAGGACGCCCATAAAAACACGCCCCCCGCCCCCCTCCCGCACTGACAGAGCATCACATGCCCTGTGGTACATGATGGTAATGAAATCACCATGATGCCCCAGTAACACTCCTCATGTACTGTATGTAGTGTTTATACTGACAATAATGGAGGAAAGCATTTAGGCCCTTTATACTTATTTTATGTGTCAAATTTGATCTTGTAAATAAATGTAGAAATGTGTTGGAGCAGAATATACAGGTACATGTGTTGTGCACAGCAGCGAGTGTATACATTTCATGAAATCACAAGCCTCTTAAAAACTAATCATGAGATTTGAAGTGACTTTAAATATTCACATTATGCTCTCATGGGTCCCCACTTCTGAGAGTGTGCTATGATATTAGCATAGTTGAATTTTAAATATTACAGTTAAGTATACTTTGCTGCCAATGAAGTTGAAGGCAGTTGTCAGTGGCTGTGAGAGAAAGTTAAGGCCTGACTGTTTAACTTACTGAGTGACTTAAAACCAACGTTATTAGAAGGAAAGTGTCATGATATCACTAATTAACCTAAGTATCCGGTTACAGCTCTTTCGCCCTCTGTATTTTGTTTGGATTTCTTGTTCTCACTTAAACCTTCTTTCTCTTGCCTTTCTCACACATACACACAGATGTGAGCACACACACACACACACACACACACACACACACACACACACACACACACACACACTCCTCCCCCACTCTTTCCTCTTCCACTTTGCTGAACAGTCTACAAAGATACAGCAGTAGGAGGTAGGAGGACTGGTGCTAAATCCAGACACGTGATATATCCAGCCCCCTCGGCGCTCATGCTTATTTCTCCCTTAATATCCCTTCATTTCTCCTGCTCTGATCTGTGCAGCACCCCCCCCACAAACACACACACACCTAAACACACACTCACACACACACACACACACACACACACACACACACACACACACACACACACACACACACATCTCAGTCAGCTGGCTTTAACTCATTCCTCACCAAAAAGAGCTCTTAGCCCACTGGTCCACTCACTTTAGTTTGACGGATTCGGTCACACACTATAACCATTTTTTTTCAGTGTGCATGCTTAAGTACTGCTGCCCCTTTGGATACTTTTAACCCTTGTCCTCGCTGGTTTCCCGAGGGCTTTGTGAATCAATAGCAAGCCTCGTGGACACACCTTTTCAGCTGGGGTGTTATCGGCATTATCATCCTGGCCACCTCTCAGCCACTTTTCAAGCAACACACACACACACACACACACACACACAAATATATGGTACACTCTCTACTTATTACGGTTGTAGGAAAGACGAGAGGACAGAAATGACTTTATATCAGTTTCCTTTCCTAATTTGCACATCTTTGCATGCAAGCGAGAATATTTCCTCAACTCTTTGCTTGTAAGTACAGCAGCAGCCCTGTACCCCTCCACCCCCACCCCCCATCTCTCTCTCTCTGTCTCTCCAGGCCAGATCCTCCCTGTCCTCCCCCATATCCCAAAACAATACGCTGGGGGCCCCTGCTCCCACAGACCTGGAGGAACATATGTTTTATTTTTAGAGCTCACTCCCTCAGCCCACGCTAGTAAAGTGAAAAAAGAGAAAAGCCCTCCCTCCGTATATGGTTTCTGGAGGACATGAAGTCAGTACAAAGAGCAGAGGGATATCATCACAATCCTCAAATATCAGTAATCATCAGCCGAATATTGTCCATGATTGCCTTTTTCATTACATGGAGACAAAAGAAGCAACAGGACAAACTGCAGTTATATTGACTTATAAAGTGTCCCCCAGTGTTACAATCTCTTTCACTGTTTTCCTCTGCCCCCACCTCCCCTGTCCCTCGCTTCCCCTCTTTCCAGTGAATGACACTTGATTCTCTATTAACACACACAGACGTTCATGCACACACACACTTAGATACAAGCATGATAACCTGATACAGTGTGTCAGGTTGAGGCACCAGATCAGGAGTAGGGCAGATGATTTGGTTGGGCTCCCAGTATGAACACAAGCCACTAACCTTGGGCTGCCAGAGGAGAGGGAAGCACAAATTTGGACCCTAAGAGCAGTTATTGAAACCCTTCATCATGACTTTGATGAAAGCTCAGCATTGGGAATAAAAGGAAATTCCTTGCTCTTTTGCTTTTGATGCCCTGTATCTTAGCTCTGGTTGCTAATAGTACTTTGTCCCTGATCTCTCTCTTTTTTTTTTTTTTTTTATTTCAGGCTGGTCCCACCCACTTCCTTCCTGCCACTCCTCACAACACCGTTTGTTGAAATTGGCGTTTGGGGTTTCCAGCGGAGACGTGGAGTAGACACAAGTCGCACATGTCAAATTGATCTGAGACAGAGCAGAGCAGAGCACTGTTCCCTCCAGCTTCTCTCTCACTCACTCTGTACCTCTTTCTGTGTCTCTCGCTCTTTCCCCTTTGAGTTTCTGCCTGCGGGATCCTGTTTCACTGTAGCCCGCATCACAGCCAGACTCTAATGTTGGTGAACCAGATTGATTGTCAACAGAGAGGGATGTGAAATCTGGTCTGCCAAAGAGGCTCACTGCATGTGGCTGTGTGTAAGTTTATCTTTGGAGTGTTCTCTGGGTGATGATTGATCAAGTCTTTCGATATGTTTGAGGAGCACTGAGAGATTTTATGCTTTTGAGGTTTTGTTTGAAACTGAGCTTCTAATGTGGTCTGTAGGGGCGCTCATAGAAACACATTCAATAAGAGGCTCTGTGTCTGTTCAAGGCAGCAGCTCTGTCTTTGGTGATCTGCAAAAGCTTCTCTTCAGAAGGCTGGGTCAAGTTCAAAGTTTATCTGTCAACCCCAAACTAAGGATTTAGGATAGGAACTGACCCCCAGCGACCCCTCACCCCTGACTCAGACAGGATTTCCTCCCCACTGTGTCCAACATTGAACTTAACCCTCATCCTGCCGTGCAGCTGCCCCCTCTACCATCAGCCTAGTGTGTTCAGGTCCAGCAGAAGTTTTAGGCTGTGGGTTAGTGAACAGAGGGCTGCTGTTGGCCATGTAATGGGATAGGGCCCTTTAACTACTGCACCACTTGACCTGAGGTTCTCACTGTGAAACATCCAGCTGTGCACGTGGATCGTTTGTGACAGTCAGGCTGTAAATGTGGAAAATTAGATGAAACTATGATGGAGGAGAGCTTGTTTAAATTAATGATAAAGAAATTGGAAAGATCGGCCCTCAACTGCGCACACATCTCTTGCTCTGTGGTTTATAAAAGTGAGACAGTGGGACTCTTGTGAACACAGCTGGGTTCACATTGATACCATGTCCAGTACCTTCTGCCATCCTGTGCTTCAGTACAGTACTTACCAGTATTAGGGACACCACAGGGAAGGGAGGTGTTTCTAACCCAGGCTGTGGGCACATCTGTTCCTGGGGACTGTGTGGCACACTGGCCTTGTGCGAAGGGAAGGCCAGGCTGTGGAAAACATTCCTGGCTTCAACTTCTGACCTTCTCGCCCCAGTTAACCCCTCACATTCCTCATTTCCCCTCCTTGCCTAGCTTCATTACAGTAACCCTTAGCACTCCAGACTCTTGCACACTGGCTCAGCCTGTCAACATAATATAAAACTGCCTGCACAACTTGTGCAATAGATGAATAATTGTGTTGCAAGGAGGCCTCTCAGGTTTTAAGAGATTGAGTGATATTCTATACCTGAGGCATGGATATGTATTATTTATTGCATATTACAACAGCTAGCTATGTGTCTACCACAGTCAAGAAAATACACAAGGAGTGACAAATTATTTTTTCCCCTCTACTTTGTTTAATACAGCAATTTGGTGTATGTGGGCAGCAACTTGCAACCATGTTCTGCCAAAGAAACACATCATATCATCACTCTCTAAAAGATTTGTGCCTGCAAGCATTTAGATATGCCAGGACCAGCATTCATGCCATCCATTACATTAATGTTGTTACATAATTCAGTCTGTAAAGGCTCTGCACCACAATCCACCTATTACTGGAATTTGAAGAGCAAACATTCCTTGGAATGGGGGTCAAAAAAAGACAAAAATATGAGCAGACACAATACCAGAAGCTGTGTTATCTCTAACCGTCATCTATAGCTGAGCGAGAAAGAGCTGGACTGGAAGCAGAGAGGCAGAGAGAGAAAGATGGGAGATTGATAAAGATGAATAGTCAACCACAGCAGATAAAGAACCAGGAGAGCTGAGACTACAGCATAAAGAAGAGACACAACAACGAACAATGCAAACAAACAGGGATATGCCCTCATATCTTCTGGCATTTTAACATCAAAGAGGAAATAAAGAACAGATAAGGCTTCTCCGGACACTTGTGCTCAATGCAGTCTCTTACTTCTGGTGAATGATTTGTAAAGGAGCTGAATGATAAAGTTAGGTCTTTGTTGTTCATGTAAAATATAGGCTTCATTTTACTGACACTTGTGTTATCACATGCTTGAGGCGGGCCAAATAAGATTAATTTATGATTATCTTGTGGTGTATGGGACACAGTGTGCTGTTAACGGTTGTGGTAGTGTAGGTTAAAGCTGCAAGTGTTAGTGCGAGGGAGAAGATAACTTATTGACAGTTAGGGAGGCCGGGCAGAGAGCCAGAGTCCTTCAGCTATTTTTAGGATGCTGACTGTGTGAAAGTACACTGAACACAGAATTGATGACACATAGCCAGAATCTGAACCTGTGCTGGATTAGTGGTATCTCTGTGCAATTGCACTTGTGCATGTGCATAAGCGTACTCTGGCACAGATATATACACATACACATATATACATTATGCATCTAGCACAAAAAAATCTGAAATGGCTGTTTTGTATCCTTGTGTGCACATGAATGGTGGAGTGGGTTGGATGATGGTCACTTTGAATAACAAATAAATGATGGACATATGAAAAGGATTTGCAGAATCAATGGAAACAAGTTTTGCTATTTTGTGAAGTCTAGCTCTGTGTGTCTATGCCTGGATCTTGCTCTTGTTTCCTGTGTTTAGATATCAGCCTTGAGAGAGGCTCTTAGCAGTACAAGCAGTATAATTACTGAATATGGAAAAAGTGCCCACTGCTTTACTTCAGTTTGGGCGGCAGCCTTTCACAGAGCAACTGAGTAAACTATTCCTTTAGTCCAATTTGCAATATATGTATCTGGGTGTCTTTACAGGGAAAAACCACCCTAAAGCAGAACTGAGCACTCTTCCACAAAAACATCATAGTAAACAGGAACCAAGACAAACCAGGCTCCAGAGACAGTGAATGGGAAGCTAATCTTCTGGATAATTGCATATAATGTTTGGTCTTTTTACTATTTAATTACTTTAGTTCAAAAAAGATCTATAACATAATGTGATTCACACACAATGGAAGTTTACCATTCAAAGTTAATAGGGTGGCTAGATAGACTATACAGGAGATGGACCTTTATCATTTTAATCAGACAGTTTAAAGTAGAAAGAGGCAGATTAGTCAAGGGGAAAGTAGTATAACACAGAGAAAGAATTTAGGCTGGTTTCTATCTCTAACCATTTTGTTTGTTGAATATTGTGAATATTGCCCTGGTTGATATGCTCATTCATAGTCTCAATTGATTCATGTCCCAGTGGTTTTTGCATTATGGTGATTTCTCTTCAGCCCACACAGTCACAGTTTTTCCTTGGAATCACTTTTTAGTATAAAGATAAGAAGTGACACCACAAACAGAGAAACAAGAAATTGTGTTCCGCCTACTAGGTCTGTCAGTGATTTGATCTAAGATAACCAGGTCAATCATGCAGACACATGCACATTAAAAGGTGAAAATGTTTTTCTGTACCACTCTGCATTTGCATGCCAACTAAGTCAGTTTAACCTGGCTGTGTTTAAGAAAATGCATGTTACTGTATAGTCTCTGTGTGTATAAGTGCATATGTGTGTGTCTGCTTGTGTGTTGTCTCATGTTTCTTTCAGGACTTGATCCAGGCTGTTGCTAGGTGCCATGACCTCCAAGAGCAACATTCATGGACGCAGAGGGTGAACCCTTACAAGGAGGAGTAGGGTGGTATTTAATTTCTGCGGCACCACAAACACACACGCTCACTCACACACTGTGTACCACAAATTCCCCATAGTCTTGGCGGGTGGTTAGGCTTGTTCACTAATGGTTCATCATAATGAACAATGTTGAATCTAATGATGTCTCTCTCCCTCTTTGAACAGAGGAAGTAGAGGAGCCTAAGATTTTAAGAAGTGGTATTTTTCACCTATAAAGTTTCAAGTATGACATCACTGCAAAGTGGTTTTAAACACTTCCTACAGTTTAAACTCTCATAAGAATTAGGCCTCTCTTCCATTAGCTGCATGAATTGCTGCCCTCCAGATGTCCCACCTGCAGGCTGTGAGTGGAGTGGGGCCCAGCATTGAGAGGACAAGCCGTTCTGTAGCATTGCTGCCAAAGGTACTTTACTGGAGCTCATCTCCAAGGAACTGATCTGGGGAGGGGAGGGACACAGTTTGCATGTCTGGCTAGACATCTCAGAGAGTGTATATGTGTGTACCACAATACCCTGTAGAAAGAGGTCAGCAGCAACTTAGAATCGGCCATTACCTTACTTTTGACCTTCTCGCAAACGTGAGGAAACTCTTGTCCAGGTCAGTCTGGATCATTTCCCAGGGCTTCTTATAAACGCATGTGAAAGGAACCACTAAGTTGTCGCTCTTTGAACACAAACACAGAAATGCTGCTGTTTGTCCAACCTGACCACCTTCATGCTCTGTCATTTGGCATGACTCTTTTCATCTTCACTCATCATCCACCCAGCTGCAACTGTCATTTGCTACAGTTAGCAGTTTACATCAAACAAAGCCCAAGGCAGAGTAACAAAAGAGAAAAAGACAGTGGGCAAACAAACTGGGAGGCAGACTAAATAACTGCGGCTTGTCTGCTGCGTGAGTGAAACACAACCCAGTACTGTGTGTGTGTGTGTGTGTGTGTGTGTCTCACTGGTTGTCCCTCTGTATCGATGTATGTGTGTGTGTGTATGTGTGTGTGTGTGTGTGTGCGTGCTAGTGTTGGCAGCAAACATGAGAAACAAAAGTGTCTCAGCTCCATGCATCTCCACCAGGCCACAGCTGTTGTTGGTATTTAAACTTAATGCAGGTGCCAGTGCTGTTGTCTTTGTGGAGCTGTCGTTGTGCATACATCTCCCATGTCACCCCTGTGAATAAATCCACTTTGTAAAAATGCACGTAAATGTGTGTGTGTTAACAGTCTAGATCGGTTCAGTGACAGCGATTGGCATCAGGACTTGTACTTCCACAGACAAGCATCACTTTATCAGAGTAAAGTGGATTTTGATGAGAGCTTAGGTAGCTGCAGACTGTTATAGTTGTAATGACTGAGCGGATACAAAAAGACTCAGAAGGACACTCACTCATACACCAGACTTCAGGGAAAACGTAGCTAAATTATCTGAAGTTTGGTGCAGGTTTGGTTCAGTACTTTGTGTGCGATCCAGTTCACAAATAAACAGACACAGGTGAAAACATAGCCTCCTCTATGGAGGTAATAATCTCTCCAACTGAAGTGAAGACACTGAATAAAATACATACACAAAATCTATCCTACTCCAGAATTAGAGTTAGAGAAGAAAGTTGACACCAGTCTCATGTCTGTAAAACAAACTTCCAAGCTTCCAACCAGCAGCAGACAGTTAGTTTAGGTTAGCTTAGCTTAACTTAGTTTAGCTTAGTTTATTTTAGCACAAGGACTGCAATCAGGGTGGGAACAGCTAGCCTGGCTCTGTTCAAAGGTTAAAAAAAATCCACTTTGCTAGCACGCCCAAAGCTCACTGACGACCATGTTAGTTTGTTTAATTTGCACAGAAAGCAAAGTGTAAAAATGAGAATTCCCAGCTTAATGGGAATCTGCCACACTATTTCTTGGTTGGAATCAGATGCAAGGCAGCCAAATGAGACTTACACTACTCCCCCCAAAATGGCAAGTTGTCATCTTTACTCTTCAGTTTTTGTAATTCACATGATTTTGTTACCTTTGGACAGAGCCAGGCCAGCTGTTTCCCCCTGTTTCCAGTTGATGTGCCAAGCCAAGCGAACTGGCTGCTGGCTCCAGCTACATATTTATTATACTGACGTGAGAGTGGTATCGATTTTCCCATCTAAGTCTTGGCCAGAAAGCGAATAAGCGTATTTCCTTAAATGTCAAACTGTTCCTTTAAGCCACAATCCTCATCCAAAGATATTGTCAATTGGTTTTCTAAATGTTTACTTCATATCTTGATCTGTCTCTGGTTGGTGTGGTTGGTGAAGTGTGAAGTATGAGTTGGTCAAACAGGTTGTAGCAGCTGTCTTGGACTCACCAGTTGAGCTAACACTGGGGAGGGGGGCTTCAGAGGTGGGATCCCAATCTACGCATCCCCTGCTGGGCATCCTCTCAACTGGGATTAGGCCTCACCAGCAGGAGGTCATACCGCTGTATGGACACCTGAGAGCATCATGCTGTTTTAATAGCCCTGTTTATAGCAAAACCCTCCACCCTACCCCCTCCCCGAGTATGCGGGGACGCTGGGTTCCCATAGGTGTTGGCCAAAAACAAGCACCTGTTGAGGAGTCTAACTAGAACACAATCTTGCTGAATTCTCCAGTTTCTGACACACATTTTTAAAACGTGCCACCGTCAGCATAACTCACCTCTGTTTTGTGTCCAACATATCAGATACACACAAATAAAGACACAACTTTTCAGATTCTTTCATCCATCTTCATGACAAGTTGTACTCACCCGTGAAAACAGCAAAACTATCTCTTGTAAACATCTGGGAAGCTTGAGTCATTCCTTGACCCCTGTTTGTGCACAGTCGTGCATTTGTGGGTCTGTGGTTGTGGGTTTGATGGCATAAATGTATTCTCACATCTGTGTGTGTCTGTGTGTGTTTTTTCATGCTTGTACCCTCAGCACATGTCCTATGTCGTGTGGAGCAGTACCCCTATGGAATATGCACACAGTGCTAATGGGGGCAGACCAAAGTACAATCTGATACAAAAAAAAAACATCCCTGTGAGAAACGAGGCCATCATGAGTCTACACCTGTTTTTGTTTATGCATGTGTGGTTTTTTTTTTTTTTTTCAAGAAATTTGAGGGACATGTGGGGAGGGGTTGGGGGGGTGACCTTAATGATCTTTATGGTATGTGCATTTAATGTTTAAGCTAGTTTGAAGTGGACTAAAAAGAAAAAATGCAAAGGATGATGCATATTTATGAAGTTTCTCTGTTCAACTGTTTAACATATTGACCAGTCAGACTCATTGTATTAACACAAACATCATTTTGCTCATTCTTTCATAATTTGTGTCAAGGATTAATATATTTTGGCAGCATGGAGCACCATTTAACACCTGCAGCATAAAGTTGAGTGATAAATGGCCTGTGGATGAGACGTGGACAGCAGCTTATCACTCAAATCGGGCAAGCTGCCACTATACATAATGAACAGGGACCCAAGTCTGAGCTTTATCTGACATCTAGTGGTCAGTCGTGGTTTGACACCTCTGAAGTTGCATTTGGTTTCAAGTGTACTTTATTTCAGGTGTATGCATCTGCAACGTTTGTTCAGATACATGTAAAAAACAAAAACAAAAACAAACAAACAACAAAAAAACAAAACAAAACAAAACTGGGAGTCACATTTCGTGTCATCTCCTCCCACCACCCCAACTCCACCTCCTCACCCACCTCTCTCTCCTTTCCTCTCTCCCCCAGTTATTCACTGCAGCCTAAACAGCTGTAGAGTCTGTATCTGCCACAATCTGCCCCATGATTCTGCTGCTATATTTGTTCTAATTAATAATCATAACTATTGCTGTCATTATCCATTAGCATTTTTACCGTGTTTAAATCAGTAGTAGCATCACAGTCACCATTATGTTGTTGCTGTTATTGCTGCTAAAATAACTACTGCTATTAGTATTACTGCATGGTGATCTTTTCCCCTGCTCTCTCTCTCTCTCTCTTGCTCTCACTCTCTCTCGCTCTCTCAACCCAAGGGTCAAAGCAGATGGCCACCCCCTCTGGTTCTGTTCTGAGGTTTCTGCCACTTAAAAGGAAGTTTTTCCTTGCCACTGTCACAAAGTGCCTGCTCTTGGTGGGAATTGTTGGGTCTCTGTAAACAATATTACAAAGAAAATGTCTAGACCTGTTCTATTTGAAAAGTGCCTTGAGATGACTGTTGTATTTTTTGTAAATTGGTGCAATGCAAATAAAAATGAACAATTATTAATCTTATCATTTCCCTTGACTTGATACTTACATAAAGTACATGTGTGTCTCATACACTTGAACTAATCCAGCATGACTATTACTATTGACTATTTTTAAATCATGCATTGACTTTTAAAATTATCAGTGAGGGGTATTACTAAATATTTCAATATCTGATGTATCATATATCATAACAGATATGTGACATATAAAATATGATTCAAAAACAGCAGATCAGATCATCAGAAATAAATAATTTATATTGCCTGAAGTAACAGTTAATTAAATCAGTTGAGTGTTTGGCTGTAGTCTAGAATTTAATAAAGGTACTTTTCATTTTGTTTAGTGACTCATCGTTCATTGTGAATAAGTATAATTGTTATTTCAACCCACTGGTAGAGAAAAGAGGTTTGTTGGACTGATTTAATAAGACAGGATGGTGCCAAAAGTACCACGACTTTGTGGGTGTGAGTGGTGACAAGTCTGTGTTATGCTTTGTGGAAATTTAGCCTCTGGTTGCTCCTGTTAACCAGTTTATCAGTTTTGAGCCTTTGTGTTGTTCTATCCAGCTGAGTGGTTTAACCCCAAGTGGATCGTATTAGGTCTCGTTTGGACTGGTCTCTATGGTTATTATAGGGTCAAATGGAAAAGGTCATTAAGGGAAGCAGATGGCAATCCTGTCCAACCACGACCCACACATCTATAAGCTAGGTGCAGATATGTGGGAGGGAGGGAGCACATGTGTTTGTGTTTTGTCCCTGTACCTACATGTTAAAACACTGTGATATTGTGTAATGGTCTAAACCTCACCGAAGCAGTAGAAAGATCCCATGTTGTTTCTGAGTGACCTTTGATTTGACAGAAATCATATGATTGCTTTCCTCCAAAAACTGGACAAAACATAGCAGGAGTATGAGATAACTGCAAACATCTAAGTGCCACTGCATCTTGCTTGAACCTCATCTTGAAACACATAAGTGTATTGGTGAAATAATATAGATAATTGTGCACTATCAATAAGAAACCCTCTCCAGAACACTTGAGAAATGTATAGATCTCCATTGTGATTAAGATGAATCACTTGCACCAAATCATTTTGTACCTGTTAAAATAAATACTTCTTCAGTGTCTGGGCCTCATCTGCAATTCATCTCCCTGCTGATTTGATGTCCTACTTTAACATCCCATGTCACTTTCTTCTGTTTGCTATTGTTTTCTCTCTGCAGATATAATTCTGTACTCTTACGGTATTTCAGAGGGGGAGAAACAGTGCCAGGGAGCTTACAGACTGACAATCTGATTTGATTGAAAACACAGTAAATCCCACGCTGGCCCGGCCATTCAATCTCACATCATCACCAACACACTGACGTCCCATAAACCCACTTCTTAATCCCAAAGCCTTTTTTTTTTTTTTTTTTTTTTAATTTATTTATTTTGTGGTCAGTGTGCCACACATTGCCACAAATCCCCCACTGCCTCAGTTTCACCCCGCCCCCATCCCCCTGTGAGTGTGTGCATGTGTGTGTATTTGTGTATGTGTGTGTGTGCAGGGATGAGGCTGAGTTCAGGCACAGCTGGCATCATCAGCCTGTAACCTGTTCTGCTCCGGGCATACTTGCGAGTGCACTGGCATAAAGTGGGTACCTGGACAAGGTCACAGAGGCAAACCAGGAAGAACCGTGCAGCCTGCTGGACTGTCGTGATTGACTCTGTGCTTCTGCTGCTGATAAGGACTTTTCCTTATTTTGGGGGATAAGTTCAGATTTGCTCTCCTGATAAGAAAGCCTCTTTAACAGTCTCCTCACTGACGCAGTGCACTCTTGGGCAGTAGGCAGCCATGAAAACTCTACCAAAGGAGGGCAGAGGATGCCAGGGCAGAAGAGAAGAGGAATAAAGCTTTTGTGCACTGATTTTTTTAAAAAATTTTTTTATCATCCACAGCCCAAATGGACAATTGTTTTGCTTGAAGATAACCTCATGTGATTCTCAATTATTAATATTATTTTGAAAAATACAGCCTATATCAAGCGGACGTGAAAAGTTTTTTTGTTTTTTTTTTTGCATCTGGAAAAAAAAAAAAAACAGACTCTTGTGGAAGGGACGCAACAAAATCCCACCTGGCCACTAAGCGCTCGGCCAGGAAACGCTGAATGAGATCACGCAGCACTGCGTGGCACGGCAGACATGTAAATAAAACTGTTTAAAGAATATAACAGAAGAATTGCGCGCTCTCGGCGCAGCATCAGCACAATCAGTATCCGATGCGCGTACCCGCCCCGGTAGAAGCTGCCCGAGATCCCGGGAAGAGGAGTTGGAGCTGCGCGAGTTAAAGTTGGGCTAAAGGGGGCTGAGGGGATGCTGCAGAACATTCAGCGATTGTATTAACATAACCCGTGCGGAGAAACGCGTCCTAAGTGAAGGATGACTTGCAAAGTACTGAGCATATGCCTCTTATTTTTGGGTTTTCAACATTGCTCATCACGTAAGTCTTGTGAGACATGCAATTGTTCATGTGTTGCCTGATTGCTAGAATATCATTCAGATGTTTCCAGGTGTATATACGTGCATTCCCTGCAGCTTATTCAGCGTGTGGTCGTGTGCTTTGGGGAAAAAGTTATCATTTGGTTGGCGAATAAGTGGAAAATACCACTGGAGGGCAAAATGTAGCCTGAGGTGTTGAAGGGCAATGCACGTTGAGATAAAACCAGACATGGTCTTCAAACACAGATCATTACATTTCACTGCTTGTGTTAGATCATTTCAGTAAAGCGTTGTTTTGCAGAAAAAAAAAAGAAAAAAAAAAAGTGCAGAGGCAAAAACCGCGCCGGTCCTGCAGCAGAAGGTGCGCACGGTGATCCCACCACACTGGAGTGTCTGCATTGCAGTGCTTTCTCTCCGCCAGCATGCAAGTTTCTGCACCGTGTGGGTTCAACTCTCGACTTCTCCGCAAGGCACGATGTCGCCCGAGAGTCTGCTTTATTGTTTCTAGTAGAATAATGTCCATGTCGCATTGATAGCGTGTGTTGCTGTTGGTGAAAAGCCGCTGAGCGCAATCTCCAAGTGGCGGCTGAGGGAGCAGGGCATCGGCGTCCTGACCGGGACCAGCCCACTGCAGTACTTTTTTTTTTTTTTTTTTTGGGAAGCCTGTGTTCCCATCACCTGTTCATAAAGCCCCGCATCCTGCGCACGACTAACGCGGATTATTCACCTGGCAGGGAGATCATTGCCCACTGATCGATGAAGCAGTCATGTGCCGGATTTAGTTGGATAGAGGTGGGGCTGTGTTTGGGGCTAAAATTGGATGAGAGGGGGCTTTCAGGGGAAGGTGCAATCTGCCAAACATGTTCTATGCATACTAAGGAGCTTGGCAAGTGATGTCAGTGTTAGACCTCAGGAGATGTTGACTGTTCATTAACCCCATACAGTGCATTGCATGACTCATTGGTTTTTCTGTGGGAAATCGGGGATTTGGGATGTAACGTCATGGGGCTTCTGGATAGTTCAAATTACAGGGAATAGAAGTAACAGCCATCACATAATGCTAACTCTGAAATAAGGACACGAGTCACTATAACTCTCCTGCATTTCAGCGAAACAGAAGCTTAACAAGGTTTACAGTTTGTGACTGTTCGTGAAAGTACATTGCATTGAGATTATGCACCTTCCTGAGCTCTGTCAGACTATTGCGGGGATATAACCTTCCTTTCCTGGCACAATGTTGTTATTTCATATATATGTGTGTGATTTCCAAATATCCTACTGCTACTGAAGCTCTTCTACATAGTGAGCTGTGTAATATAGATCTGAAAAGCACTTTAGAGGAAGTCTTCATTGGATAATAGCATGTTAAACAGTAAGTTGAGGCCTGTGAGTTTGGCTTGTACTTAGTCGTAGGCCTGGCCAACTGAACGTCTGCTGTGTGCCTGTGCACAGTGGAGCTGTGCCAGATTAAAATGGAGCCTTAGATCCCAGAGCACTGTGACCTAGTGGGGTGGGGCAAAAACTCCCTCTACAAGGTGTGTG
The DNA here is from genome assembly GCA_038496675.1 of Rachycentron canadum. Taxonomy (NCBI): domain Eukaryota; kingdom Metazoa; phylum Chordata; class Actinopteri; order Carangiformes; family Rachycentridae; genus Rachycentron; species Rachycentron canadum. Next base: position 7,128,612 of record CM076664.1, on the reverse strand, counting down.
TGTGTTTGGATTAGGTGGTTTCAAGTATATGCTTTGTGTGTTCTGTCATGGTTAACAGCTCAAGCAGCGAGGGACTAACGGTTTGGTCCATGACAGGGGAACTAATATCTTGAGAAGCTGTTTGAAATCCAAATTTAAACCTGAATATGATTCAGTCCTGTTTGGGTTTTTATCCCTGAATGTAGTCAGACACCACCCACTGTGATGCCTGCCTGGGTATAAATAATTTAGTGAAATCTAATCTAATAGAAAATGTTATGTTCTTATACTACCCTTATGTTTTGTTGCTGTATTTTCTGATATAATGTTGTTGGACATCTACATTCAGTTCACATCTGCATTCAGGGTTGCTGTCTGAATCCTCAGCAGCTACGCATCATGGGCTAGCGACAGCCAGAGGAAGTGCCTCTCTGCATACTGTATGTAACCTGCAGTAATGATTGTGTCAGCCCAGACAGGCCAGCCTACACTTACAGTAGACTGATGATTCAGCAGGAGCGATGATAGAGCTCTACGCAGCCACACCATTCCCCCACAGCACCTTAATGATGAATGGAGAAAGAGATTTTTCTGTGTGGTGAAAAGAAGGGGGTGGGTGGATGACATGGAGATCACAAGTAGAGTGACAGGATGTTCTGCACAGGCTTCAGGTACACTTCAGCTACTGCAACATGACAACGCCCACTTTTGAAGCGAGAGAGAGAGAAGCAGAGAGAGGAAGAAGTAAAAAAAACAGCCAGATGACGATGATGATGATGAGTGAGAGCGGGAGGTAATGGGATGCCGTGCACAAGAGAGCTGATGATTTTGGGATGGAGCTAAAGAGAGAGGAGTCAGAGTGAGGGAAAGGAGGCGAGACGATGAATGGGTGGGGGTGTAGGGTGCGTGACAGTGAGGAGCTGAGTGGCCAGGGTTAACCTACTGCAATCTGGGACGGAGCTGCTCTTCACATTTAAAGTCAAACGCAACCCTACTCCTTTCACCACTAATTGAGGCATTGAAACAAATCGATAGATTTTAAGCCATTAGCAGCAATTGAGTCGTGTAACTGCAGCACAAACCCTCCAAATAGTTTGGCTGTGGAAATGCCCTGAAATGGCAGCACAGTATTGCAGCAGAGATCTGTTATTGATCCTTTGCAAACAATTCTGTATTATAAATGTGGTGAGAAAGCTTCTTAGGGAGGGAGACAGAGGCTGATGGTCAAGGTCACATTTCCCTTGCTCAGCAGGTTTCCTTCACATAATTGTGCAACATGTCCTTGCATGAAAGGTGATAGAACTCGGGCTCATGTTACTGAATTTGTTTTTTCAGATCATGCAGAAAATGCGTTCATGCTGTATGCTGGCCCGCTTAGGGTTCATGTGACATTTAAGGCAGTGGATGAAAGCTTTCTTCTCCCTTATTCATGTTTCTTCACCGCAATGATTTGTTCTTATCACCCAGACTCTTTTTCCTTTACAGAGGTGTTTTGATTTGAGGCTGTGCCGTACCCTTCCTTCTCTTGCTCTTCCTGCAGCCTGCATACAAATGCTGCCAAAGCCAAATTGTTGTCAGCCACCATTTATCACCTTTGCTCCTGTGCTCCATGACCTCTGTTTTTGTAAGAACAGGAATTACAACATCAGAACTCCAGTAAACAACTCTATATGTTCAGAGAGAATCATACTGGTAAATGAGGGCCAAGCTGGTGCTGCTTTCATTTTCTTCGTCTGTGTGTTTTAAGTTGGTCCTGAACACACTCAGATAAAAATGTTTGATTTTTTTTTTTTGCATTTCCCTAATTTCTTTTTCAAGTAATAACCCAGTTGATCGATATTTTTTTAGCCTATCTATATTAAATCTCTTGGGGGGTATTAAAGACCATACTTCAGCTCTTAAAATGAGACAGTGTTTCTTTTCCAGCTCGAGGTGAGGGCATCGCGCATTCATCTTTAGCAGTGACACAAGCAAGATTAGGTAGAATTATGGTCAATTTTAACGGCAGTGGCCAGAGGAGCGAGCCCCAGCAGATGGGTGTTGGACCTATCTGTCTCATGACCACATGCAGAATAACAACACAGCCGTGACACAGCCGCAGGCTCAGTTTGACTTTGACTGCCCATGAAGCTGCATGGACATTTTCAAGAGATGACAGAAATGAATGAAATGAAATGACAGTGACAGGCAAAAACACACACCCATAAAACATCTTTATTCTTTCTTTGCAGCGCTGGCCAACACAAGAGCAGATTCAATATTTGTACTCATTTGAAAGAGGAAGGAGGTGTTGTGTAACTGCATGACGTTCACAATAGTTTATCTCAGAGATAGCTGTTGGTTTCATAATTTACTGCCAGTCCCACGCAACCTGTGAGGAAATGAAGATGCAAAGATGACACACTCTGAGTAGGTGTCACGACATTTGCTTGAATTTGTAAGTCCTGGTCCACCTGCTTATAATGAGGCTATTTAGGGGCTTTGGAATTAATGTGGAATATAAATCTTTGACCTTGCCATCTGAATACATTCAATGACAGCAAACCTAAATGTATTTCTGCTGCGCTTTTAATTTAATTGGACTGATCTGGCCAAATTTGAATTTTGTATGTCATGAAGCATGCAGTAACCTCTAATTAAACTCCAAATGTGTGTTTTCTTATCAGGCAGTGCAGCAGTAACAGTCTTTGCTGCCCAGAAATGTATAATTTTGAAAGCCAGTTGTGAACACTGCATTATGAGACACAATCTATTTAATAACTTCTGACCTTGGTTTTCTTCCTCATTGTCTCTGCAGGAGAATGTGTTGATCCGCTGGTCTCCGGGCTCTATGCCTCCTCCTTTCTGGCTTCCTCTAGATATAACTTTCTGTACTCTGCCAATTTTGCCAAATTGTATGGTAAGTTGAATTGATCTCATGCATAATTTTACGCCATTCCACTCGGAGACTTTTCTAACTACAGATATTTGAACTTATTATAACAGGAAAAGCACAAGTGTAACTAATAACATTAACGATGGCTCCCATTGCAACATTATTAGTATTATACCAGGGACATAGCATATGAGCAGTATTATTACTAGTTTTAGATTAGAAACTTGTTGTATCTGTATTTCACACTTGGAGAGTTCTTAAATTTCTGTCTTTAGGGGAACTACTGCTTAGGTGAAAACATTGGTATATATAAAGTTACTGTATATATAAAGCCTTTAATTAAACAATATAGGCTGACAGAAGAAGCAATTGGCTACAATTAGCTAAATATATTACATACTGCATGCTTGTCCACACAAAGCATCAGAAGTCTCCAACCCAAGTCTGACACATATATAAAATAGCTGCCATAAATTGCATATTCAGTTGCTGTCACACTTGGTATGGACACGATTTTGTTGCCATCAACCTATATCTGTCATCATCCAATCATCCTCTGTCTCCCCCTCAGGCAGCAGTGGGTGGTCCCCATCTCCAAGGGACAGACAGCCATGGCTGCAGGTCGACCTGGGCAGGAAGTACCGACTGGTGGCCGTCGCCACCCAGGGGACCTTCAACTCGTATGACTGGGTCTCCAAGTACTCCCTGCTCTATGGAGACCGACCAGATTCCTGGACACCGTACATCATGAAAGGAGGAAACTCTGTAGGTGTCACAGAGCCAGAATGGTTGGGGTTGGGGTGGGATAAAGGCCATAACAGGGATAACTCAAGAATTAACTAGTCACATCTTCACAATCGACTTTGCATTCAGTAGGTGTTTCATTATATTCATTGTCTCTGGCACTGAAACAGAGACAGCACAGCATATTATCTCTCTCAATGCTGACAAAGCTAATCTCATCATCAGTTCATCTTCAGTCACTTAATAAGGTGTTAACGCCATTGCATTGACTCAATAACTCTCCCCTCTCTTTCCCTGTCGCATCTGTTTGCAGACGATGCCTGGAAACTGGAATTATTATCAGGTGAAGAGGAATGTCTTCCATTACGCCTTTACTGCTAAACACATTCGTCTGCTGCCTCTGGCGTGGAACACAGAGAATGGAGGAAAGATCGGTGTGAGGCTGGAGCTGTTTGGCTGCCCTTATGGTAAAAATGACTGATGGATGCTACACAGGGATTTACTGCCTCTGATTCAGATCTGAGGGCATGTTGCAATCTCAGTGCTTAATCATATTTGACAATATTCCACTACATCCAAATGCCAAATATCCTATAATGTTTTCCCAGTTAATAAATGACTAAGCTCAGAATCACCTGATTCTTATTTGAGAACATCCTACACTAGCTAAATGCCAATGCATATGAGATACTGCAGACAATGTGAAATCCTGAAAAGCTTGTTAAATTTTCTCTGTGTCTCAGATTCCTATGTGCTACAGTACAATGGGGATGACTCAGTGATCTACATGTACCCAGAAAAGAGGTCTCGCACGCTGCACGACCACATTGCCATAAACTTCAAGACTCTGGAGCAGGATGGTCTGTTGTTGCACAGTGAGGGGATTCAGGGAGACCTCTTCACCCTGGAGCTAAAGAAAGGCCGTCTCTACCTGCACATCAGCCTTGGTATAACACAAGTCGTAAATAAACTGAAAATCTTATTTGGGCACAGCTTTGTTGGACAGGCAGATGAGAAGACAACACAAAATTAAAGAGAGAGAGGGAGAGAGCGAGGGATGCAACAAAGGTCCTAGATTAGCACCTGTTTCACAAGCCGCAGGGGCACCCTTAAAGTTGAAATTCATGAAAGGGATTTTGTTGTACAGTTGTGGGTAAAGATATGAATATTGGAATATTGGACAATGACATCCATCTCAGAAAGAAGCAGGCTTCTCTCAAGCCTGAAATCAATATTGCCGCTTAGATTGTCGGAGCCCTGCAGTCATTTTCTCTCACTTAGAGCTGCTCTGAGCTCTTGTTGTTTTTGTGCTCTGTTTTCCAGGAAGCAGTATAGTGCACAAAGTAGATGGCCGAACCACACTGACTGCTGGAAGCCTTCTTGATAACTTGCACTGGCACTATGTCACCATCAAGCGCTATGGCAGACAGGTGAACTTCACAGTGGATAGCCAGACTGTGACAGCCATTTGTAATGGAGAGTTTACCAACCTAGATCTGGATACACAGGTAACTCAGCATCTGGGTTAATTATCCTCCTTTAATTATATTACTGAATATGAATTCTGGGTTAATGAGGCTAACTGGCTGTTTTAATACCTCTTAGCTGTACGTAGGGGGAGTAATAGAGCAAAACCTGCCCCACCTCCCTACCGTGCCAAATTTCCGGGGCTGCCTGGAGAACGTCTTCATCAATGGCATCAACATCATTGACAAGGCCCAGAGAGAAGAGCCAGACATCCGCATACCACGAAAGGTAGGACTCTATATAAACCATTATTCAGCATCCTAGTCATAATATAAGTGTTTCCTATAATCATCATGAGGAAATGTACTTTCTTTGCTTCAGGGTCACAACAGAATCACAATCAATGTAAACGTTTTCACCAAAAGTTATTTTTCAGTTTTCTTGTTCTTACCCTCAGAAAAAGATGCATTTCGCCTGCCGTGACATTCTCCTCAAACCGATGACCTTTGCCGGGCCCAACAACTACCTCCAGGTCCCCGGCTTCTTCAGGAGGTCTCGTATGTTTGTGAAGTTCAAGTTCCGCTCCTGGGATTACACCGGGCTGCTAATGTTCACACGCTTTGCCGATGACCTTGGTGCCCTCGAGCTGGGTCTGAGTGAGGGACAGATCAATGTCACTATATTCCAGCCTGGAAAGAAGAAACTCCAGTTTGGTGCAGGTGGGCCTGTGTGATCTTTGGCCTCTTTAGATATGATAGAAAGGGTTTTGGAACATACAGTGTCAAAATGCTTTGTGAAACTTGGTACTCGCTAAGCCTTGGCTTGTCAAGCTTTCCATTTTCATAAGGCATGTATTCAGTTTTCAAGCATTTTTTGGAAAGAATATAGCTGATTTTAGAAAGAGGTTGCTATTTAATCCATTTGTTACGTATCAATCCTCAAAATCTTTAGATACTCTGTATAGCTGCAAAATAACTTCACTTATCATGTGCAGAAATCCAAAGCTCAATAGACCTGCCATGCCTAGTTTAGATTGATGAGCTATAACAGGACAGGACAGTCACTGTTTGATGGCAAGGTTAGGCAAACTGTCAATCCTAGATGAAGTTTGGGTATTTTGCATGTGAATTATTATCGCAGAACCACTGCATGACAGGCATTTCTCCAATCTCTAGGATACAGGCTAAATGATGGTTACTGGCATTCAGTGGATCTGGCAGCCAGAGACAACCTGCTCACCCTCACAATTGATGAGGAGGAGGGTTCCCCGCTAAAGATCACCAACCCCTTCACAATTCGGACAGGGGACCGCTACTTTTTTGGAGGTGTGGTTGATGCTTTAAACTGCTGAAAACAAAACAAAGCAAATAATAAAAAAAAAAAAAAAAATCAACATGTAGCCAAAATCTGCTGTTCATACAACATTTGCTTTTCCTGCACTCAGGTTGCCCAAAAACCAATAACACAATAAGAAAGTGTGAGACCAAGCTGAACCGCTTCCATGGTTGTATGCAGCATATCTTCATAGACAACGAACAGCTTGATATTGACATTATCCTGCAACGACAGTGGGGACGATATGCTGAGCTGTTGTTAGGGACCTGTGGCATCACTGACAGGTAGGTAGTACTTGCATGAATTAATTTCATGATTTTTTCATTTATTTACCTACAGAAACACTCTGCAGAAATACCTCAAAACATTATTATTATTACTTATTTATTATTATTACTTATTTTATCAAGTTGTCAAAATAGGCATTTGGCACTGAATTATGAGACTCATAAACTCCTATAAATCTAAGTCAAAAAGCAAGTGTCTAAATAAAGTCTATCACAGCTTCAACATAAAAATACTCAGTATAACTATCTGTTTTGTTCATAGATGTACTCCAAACCCATGTGAACATGAAGGGAGATGCATCCAGTCCTGGGATGATTTTATCTGTCTTTGCGAGAACACAGGCTACAAAGGAGAAGTGTGTCACATGTGTAAGCGCTGGCCAGGCAGCTCAACATTGAAATAAGTGTTTCTTCACAGATATTCACACCTGGCCCATGCTATATTTCTCTGTAATAACAACAAATCTTGTCTCTCTCCTCAAACAGCTGTTTATAAAGAGTCATGCGAGGCCTACAGACTCACTGGCAAGTATTGGTCTGGAAACTACACCATCGATCCTGATCTCAGTGGACCGCTGAAACCATTTGAGGTGTACTGCAAAATTAAGTGTAAGTTAACGCATAGCTTCGTCAGCAATGAGTTAAGTATTTGCTTGATCTTCTGTGGGTTGTTAATGAAAAGATGAAAAACAAGACATCAGGTTATCATGCTCCTATAATGAGAAATTTGTAGGGAAATTTCATGGGAAATTAAAAGGGTTCATCAAACAAGATAGGTCCAGCTGTTTCTGTGTGTGTGTGTGTGTGTGTGTGTGTGTGTGTGTGTGTGTGTGTGTTGGAAAATCGTGCTTCTTTTGAAGTAGTACTATGTCTTTCTGACATTCTTATCAGATGTTAAATTGCTTTCCATTTTCATAATTTTTCTTACATTATTATCCTCTCCACCCTATGCCCTATATCTGTCATACCTCTTATAGCCGATAAAGCTTGGACAGTGATTATGCACGACAGAGTGGTTGGTACCAAGGTGACTGGGAGTTCAATAGACCGGCCATATATAGGAGATGTCAACTACTGGAATGCCTCCTGGGATGATGTCAGTGCTCTGGCCAACACCTCCATGTACTGTGAACAGTGGATCGACTACTCCTGCTACAAGTCCCGTCTCCTCAACACCCCAAGTACGTGGGATTAATCCTGTCATTGTTTTTGTAGAAAGACAGGAAACTTGAAAGATGCACTCACTCACCATTTCTTTTCTAAATAGATGGAAGACCTTTTGGTTATTGGATTGGCCGGAACAATGAGAGTCACTTTTACTGGGGTGGGACCTTCAGAGAGGTCCAAAAGTGTGGCTGTGCCATCAACCAAACCTGCACTGACCCCAAGTTTCAATGCAACTGTGATGCTGACTATAGACAATGGTGAGAGAAAGACACTTTCTCTCACTCAAACCTTATGCAGGTTTGAGTGACTGGTGTTTTAACATCTCTGCTCTGGCCTCTCAGGTACTCGGATAAGGGTTACCTGGACTTTAGAGACCACCTGCCTGTGAGGAAGGTGGTGGTCGGAGACACCAACAGGACCGGCTCAGAGGCACACTTCACTGTTGGACCGCTCCGCTGCCATGGAGACAGTAAGCTCAAATACGATGGGTTGCGCTTGCACAGTGGTGTTCGGTGTTTCTTTTCTCTACATGTTTCTTAATGTTTGCCACAGGAAACATCTGGAACACTATAGCCTTCACCAAGCCCACCTACATTACCTTCCCCACCTTCAGACCTGGATCCAGTGCTGACATCTCTTTCCACTTCAAAACTTATCGTGGCAATTGTGTCTTCTTGGAGAACTCTGATGAGCACCTTCGAAACTTTATACGCATAGAGCTCAATTGTGAGTTGACTTACTTGGTAGCAGGAAACTATTCTAATACAAATGAAGGCTTTAGCTAAGAATTGCTTTTTTGTCATTATTTTTTCTCACTATATCGTTTTTCTTTTTCCAGCCACCCATGAACTTGCGTTTGTATTTATGGTTGGCGATGGCATCATTAATGTGACCCTACACTCCCCTGTACCGCTCAACGACAATGAGTGGCACTTTGTTCAGGTTGAGATTAATGTGAAGCTGGCCAGGATCAAGGTTGATTATCAGCCTTGGGCTGTGAAACGTTTCCCGGGTCAGACCTTTGTCACCATGAAGTTCACCCATCCTCTATTAGTAGGTAGGTTGAATAAGGTGGATTTGGAAGCTTAAACTGTCTTTAGTTGGTCTTCAAAACCTTGGTTTAAAATGCACAATCACTGATAAAAGTATTCTCTTTGTCAGGGTCAGCCAACCGCACCCTGAGACCGTTCTTGGGGTGTCTTCGTGGGTTACGGATGAACGGTGTTCCTCTGGATCTAGAGGGTAAAGTAAATGAAGAACAGGGCATAAGGAGAAATTGTACAGGACAGTGTCTCAATGCGACCATACCATGTCGAAACAGCGGCCAGTGTATTGAGGGTTATGCTTCCTACACTTGTGACTGTAACAACACAGCCTTTGACGGCTTCTATTGCCATAAAGGTGAGTTTGGACACATGTTTTTTTCTAGAAAAAACTTGAACTTAGAAACATCATGTGAAGCCATGGTTTGAAACAAGTGCAGTTGTCTAATTCCGCAATCATCTTTTCTAAGACATTGGAGCCAACTTTGAGATCGGCTCATGGATGAGGTACAACATACGAAAAAAGCCCATATCAGACGAAGCAGCATGGGCCAACTGGATTGACCCGCACTATGACAATTTCAGCCTCGGCTACAATGACACAGCAGATGATATAGAGTTCAGTTTCAGCACTGTCCACACGCCAGCTGTGTTGCTCTACATCAGCTCCTTTGTTCAGGACTACATTGCAGTCATCCTGAAGACTGACGGTAGGAAGAGTTCAGAGACAATTAGTCTCGAAATGGTTAAAAATTTTGGATTTTATATCCTGATATAGGATTAAATTAGATTTGTTAGGTGGAAGACTACTCATAGCCATACAAAAACTACCCTAGTCATTGATGTGATGCAACACACAAGAAATGCCATTTTGTTAAACCTCTCCCCACAGGTAGTGTAGATCTGAGGTATAAGCTGGGGCTCATAACACACAAGTACCAGCTGACTCACCGAAACCTGGCAGATGGATACCCCCACTATGTGAACATCACCAGACACAACAGAACCATCAAAACACAGGTTCGTACTCTCACGACAGTCACTGATCTGATCACAGTCTGATCTGTGGATTATCTTATTGTCAGTGAAATCATGCTTTATGTTTGGAAGAATAACACCAACCTAAGATTGTCCAGCTAATAGACCAAACGACAACAAATCCAAAAGCAGATGGTAATTTTCTTTAAATTACAGGAAAATAATGATCCATGAATTTGGTTCATTTGTCTCTTGCTGAGAGTCAGAAGATGAAAAGATTTCCCTAGATGTTGAACTATTCTTCAAATACACTAAACACTAACACGTAGGACAAATAGCTGCAGCTGTGTTTTTGTAATTGCTCATATAAATTTATTTATTTTTGACATGAATCAACTCCCTTCCTGTAATCATGGTTGTATCCCTCCCACAGGTGGATTACATGGAGCCGATAGTGGAAAAGATAACCTTAGTGGAAGATGCCAGGTTTGACTCTCCAAAGTCAATGTTCCTCGGCAGAGTGATGGGTAAAAGTCCATTTTACCCCTTGTCAAAGAGGATTTTGCCATTATTATTCATACATTATTTAAAGTAGAAACTTTTATGTTTGTTGTTTGTGTCTGCTTCTTCAGAGGTTGGTGACATTGACTATGAGATCCAGAGGCATAATGCTCCAGGGTTCATAGGCTGCATATCTGGGGTGAGATACAACTTGTACGCCCCTTTAAAGGCCCTATTCCGTCCAAATGAAACAGACCCTCCGGTAACAACACAAGGCTACGTCTCTGAGTCCAACTGTGGCGCCTTCCCACCTGTTCTGGGTTATGTACCTTGGGAGGCAGACCCCTGGTTTACCAGCATAGGTGAGTTTATGCGACTGTCCCCTGATGTATTATTACATGAATAGTACTTTCAGTTCATCCACTTAACTGTGTATCTCTGTCTTTCAGAGTATATTTATATCCACGATGACCTTGGCCTGTTTTGGATAACAGGTAAGATTACATTTTTTCCTGTACTCAAATATGCTCTCCTTAATTAGACATTGCCCTGGATACACAAATGTTGTGTATCTACCTTTTTTCAGAATTGCTGCATTCAAAAATAAGACCAGCAGTGTGACATTTAGCACTTTATCCACTTTATTTTGAAGCGCTGCTCCTCTCTGTTTCGCTCACTATCCCCTGTCCCAGATGAGACAAATCAGTTTGAAGTTCTCTTTCCTTTTTTCCTAAAATCCTCTAATCCTAAATTAGAGCGAGGTTGTCAGATTCTAATGTGGGCTTTTGAGTGTTTATTCAAGCGTCTGGCTTCGGGCTCAAATTTATTACGTGGCACAAAACCAAAAAAAGCCTACTAATAGAAAAATAAACAGTATTTCTAATGCACTGTGACCTAATTTATCTATGAAAGAAACATATGAGCTAATGTTATAACTTACACACTTACTCACTTCTATACTTGTTTGAATACTTTAATAGTGCACTAGGAAACATGAAAAATATTATCACCTAAGGTGAAATCAGAGGAAATCTAAATAGGTTTATTTAAATGACATTAAAATTAATGTAATTTGAGAGTCTGCAGCAAAAAAAACAACATATTTTTGATATGTAGATATAGATTTCTGTTCTACTAGCCTGTTAGATTTGTTAATGTTAATAAGTGGATCATTATGTGTTCTGATGTCATGAATCAATTTGATATGATAGAACTGATACATCAAAAAAATACCTCTATGTGTAGCTATACTGTACCTTTAAACACACATGAGTTTTAACACACAAGCATGAGAGTCAAGCTGAAATATGACAAATGCGTTGCTTGTTGCATACATATAGATTTCTGGGAAACATCAGTATTTAATATATTTCTTCATTCTTAATCCCCACGATAACATCACGCCTCATTATAAGAGGACATTTTGGGTTTTGAGAACAGATGACCTGTCTGCGGCAGAGTATTACAGATGACGGACTAAATTAGAGACAGTCCTCCTGATGAGCAGCTGAGGCTGGAGTCTCAGGATTAAAGTGCTGCACAGAGAGCTCCCTGCTCCATCCCAGTCTGAGACCTTTACCGGATCAGCTATATTTAGTCTGCAGCTTACTGTTCATCATTGATACATGCTTCAACTTAATAGATCATTCAGCTTCAGAGCTATTATGCTAATGCAGGACATCAGCATGTCATTAAAGATTAGTGCGCCATTCAGGCATTCCCAACAATGGTCCCCGCTGGTTATCAGACACCATTCCTGTCTGATGTACTGCTCAGGATAAAAGAGGAATTAAGCCTTTTGTTTTAAATGTAGCTTATAAAATAAACGGTATGCTGGTGAACAGATTCTGTCTGAGTGATACTCAAGATATATATGTTTTTCCTTCAATTGTCCTGTGACAGTATCACTTTAATTTGAAAAAAAAAAAAAAGTTTTCAGCTTTTTTTGCTTCTCCTGTTAGCTGCAGAGGCTTTAGAAAAAAATAATACTGCAGCTCACCACATATTATATTTTATCTGCAGCATCAACAGCATCAATCCATGTACCCATCCGCCCATTTATTGAGGGGCGGAGGCCTTTGCCAGTAGGCATTGGCAGAAAGGCTAAGAAACACTATGGACATTTTGCAGGTCCATTACACACTGAACACCCTGTCTGACAAACAAACACACACCTCTGGGCAATTTAATGTCTCCAGTTTCCCTGACCTGCATGTCTCTAGACTGTGGGAGGAAACCCAAGCAAACACAGGGCAAACATTAAAGCTACAGTTTTAGGTCTGAGCCTTTAACTGTAAAGTAGCAGCTTGAGCTGAACTGAGCCATCATTTTGCAAAAAGAACAATTCTGGTTGTGAGTGCCAAAGCCCAGAGGCAGGCGGTCCATGAGGAAAGCAATCACATTACAAATCTCATTTTGGATGCTGATTTGACCTTTGGCAATAACATTAGCAACATTGCAAGGCTAAATGTTTTCCATCTGGAAAATAGTTCTAACATCAGCAGTTTTCTGTCCCAGTCTGGTGCTTTTTTTGAACAGGCCAGATTACTGCAATTCTCTTTTCATGACACTCCTGGGTAAAAATGTAGATGAGAACTCACCAGGACAGAAAGATCACCCCGATCCTCAGAAACATCTACTCTTTCTATCACAATTTAAGTGGATGGGAAAATTACTTGCTGTACCCTTGATATATGCATCACTGACTTACCTTTGCACACCAACTGTGCAATACAAATAACCCTAAACTTGAATGAAAAGAAAAGGGACTGGGCAGGATGAGCAGAGACAACATGGATCTGAAGAGACCAGTAAATTTTGGGATGTGAGCTGAATTGAAAACACAAAGCAGCAAGGACATTTCAGACATCTGATTTAATAATGTGGCACAATAAAACCCGCTAAACAAATTCTCCTCCCCATCAGTGAGTCTGTCTTTCCTCATTGTGCTGCATATTAACTCTGACTGTGCTATTTTTATCTCTCAGTCATTGTCATCCTGGCGCTGCTGCTGCTCTTTGGAGGCCTGTACAGCATCTATGTCTACACGTATCAGCAGAAGGGCAGCTACCACACCAACGAACCCAAGAATCTGGAGTCTCCCAGCAGCGCTAGGCCTCTGACCGAGACCCTGAGGAGAGAAAAGAAGAACCTCCCAGAAATTGAAGAGGAGTTCAGGAGTGATTAGCATCATGGGACCTATGGGACAGCGGGTGGGATTTAACTGGGGAAGGGGGTCAGGTGGAGGGAAATAGCACTTACAACAACCACAAATACCTGTATTGAGTTTTCTAATTGTTTTGTTTTCTTTTTTTACATTTCGGTTTGTGTTCCTTTCCCCGGTTGAGTGGGATCTGATGCCTGGTGCTCTACATAGTACGTATTTTGGTAAGTTCTAGTTTTGCTGGGTTCAAAGTTCAAATCAAGCCCCATGTTGCGTGAGTAGCCAACAAGTCTCACACTGTATTGCAGGGTGAAATAATGAAGTGCCTCATCTGAGCAAGCTTGATCTGAAGAAACCTCTACAGCTTATTCAGATAGGGTTTAGATCAGACACTGCGGGGAAAAGGGATTTTAAGGGATCTTTAATTACAGTTCAAACATCAGTTTAAAGAATTCAGACTTTTATTGATTCATTTCTTTTCTGAGCCATTTTCGAGACCGATAAAGCTACTATTATCTTACTGTATAGATTTATTATCATCTAAGATATACCTTTTGATGACAATCTCTCATGGAAGCATTTTCGACACCATGAGCTCTTAATCCATCCTTGGGTTTTGAGCAATGAGCACAGCTAAGAGCTGAGTTACTAAACAAGAATCCAACTCAAACAAACAAAAACGGTGGCGCTTTGAGATGATACATATAAAGACCGTAAAAGGTATATATGCTTTTATTTGTTGTATTGCAGCCTATAACAGTGCATTACCTATACAGAATGGCACATGTAAGTGGTTCAGAGTCGCCATAGTGTCAGTAGATAGCAGCTTTGCCGATCAGTGTGCTCACATTCTCAGGTAAGGCTTCAGGAAAGAGAGTGATGGTTTGAAGATGCCGCGCCTCCCAGGGGTGAGAGCTAACAGTCTGTGTTGGTGTGCTGCAGAATCAAAACAAAAGTCAATGTGAGGGAGCTCACCAGGGACATGGGGTGACCTAAATATCCAAGTTCTCACTCCTGTCTTACTTCTGGTCGCCTATGTCATGGTCTAACTACTAGTAGCTCGGTGCTACAGAGCGCTTGACCCGGCCAGACATCTCTCACATGATGACACCTCAAAAGAACCAGTCTTCTCCCGATAATGTCATTTCCAATGATAACAGTAATAATAAAAAGCATCTTTCAGGAAACAGCTGCTCCCTATTTCCATGTGGAGAAGCATTCATATAAACACACACAATAACAACATATGTACAGAGGACCACAAGAGTGTAAATGCTAATCTTTTACTTAATTCACTAACTCACACGGTTCAAATATTTTTGCATAACGCTGTAGGACAGTAACCGACTGCGCTGTCATCACCACTGCTGCTTGTGTAGCTGCTTTCAGTGGAAAGTTCAAAATTCTACCTAAAGTCCAATGAAATTTCCATCTCTGGCAAGATGAAATTTCATTGGATATGTTGTGCAACCAAAGCTTAGGGCTGTCATCATTCACTGCAGCTGTCTGTGCCACTAAAGCACTATTGTGTATGTGCAAAAAAAAACAAAAGAGAGAAGAGAGAAAAAAATTATACATTTGCAACATATTAGCTATGCACATGTAGAGCATGAGTGCACTTTGCAGTAACATGCAATAATACGAGCTTCTTTCAGCCTCCAATAATGTTAATGTCTCAGTTTAATTTGCAGACGCATAATAGCAAATAGGATGTAATGAGTGTATACGTGAATATATGAATAATGTGTTAAGCGACTTTTTTATTCCTATGGTTTGTACAAGTTCAATGCAGATGAATGGAGTGCTTTGAATGTAATTCCTTTGACTCTGTAATGTATGAGCAGGCGCTACAGTGGAGACTCGTTTTCACTGAGGGCTGCTTCAGCAATGAAAGTAAAATTATTCATGGTAGCTTTTTAAGAACGCTCAGGATAAAGAAAGTACAGCACTTGTTCTCTGTAGCACTAATACACCTCCAAAACTCAACGCTGTTGGTTTTCCTCTGTTACAGATGGGCAGGACTGTGCGTAATTGTACAAAGACAGAATGTACAGTAGATGTAAAAAAAACAAAACAAAACAAACTGCAATTACTGTAAAGACACGACTTGCTAATATTGTATGAAAATGTACAGAGTTGGCCAAAAGCTGGCATTTAAAGGCTTTATTTTTAGGAATGTGCTGAGAGGAGATGAATGAACCTGAAAAGAAAAGAATGAAACTGATCGATACAGAGAACAGTTTTATGTTTTTGTTAAATGGACAATCACCATTCAAAGTTCATATTATAGAGGTGCAAGCCAACAACCTAAGCTCAAATATGCTTTGTTGCCTATTAGGGAAGAGTCGACTTATGTATTATATAAATGTATACACCTTACTGTATTCATTGGTAAATGGATTATAAACATTCAGGCTAGCAGTGTCATTTCATTACAACTCAACTAATTCATGTGTGGTCCCTGGTGTGTGTATGTGTGACTGACTGGATATTTAAGTGTTTGTGTACTGTGCCCACTAAGATACAACTTAGATAATGTCAAAAAAACAAAACAAATGTGCACTGATGCCAACTATCCAGTTAACTTATTATAGTGCACCAATGGTAGTATATGAGACATAAACAAGACCTGGGTGACGTTCAGTGTGGATCCTCTGTGGTGTTTGTATGTGACATTACCCACTGAATGTGTGCTGAAATGATCTTGAAAGTGTCCAGCCTGCTTCTTAATAATGGAGTCAAGGGTGTGGGTAACAGGGATGAAAATGGCCAGTAGAGGGAGCAGACCAGCAGGACATTGTTAGCTCAGACAGGGCATCTGCTGATTCCACAAAATGTGAGGCAAATCGAGTGCTGTTTAATGCTTTGTGGATTTAAAAATATTAAAGATTAACATTAGAGAAAAAGGGGCATAAAGTTGAATTTGGATTTGCATGTAATCTTTTATTATTAAGATTTTAGTACCAATAAAAGCCTTAAGACTTTTTAACACTAATATAAATCAGCAGACACTCTGTCAACAGTGATATCATGAATGAAATCCGATGATAAAACACCAGTGAGGACGAGGTTAGACATCTCTGCACCGTCAAACTGAATCCTTCTACAAGTACCAGTAACAATGATTACAGTTGTGTTTGTGACCACACTGAAAATTAAGGATTTTTTTTTCTTGTTCTTCGGTACTCGCTCGATTTTGTTTTGTAATACTTTCACTGTAAATGACCATTACTGTGTGAATCAAGGCAAAGCCAACCTGTCACCTCAATAAAAGATGCTTAAAGGAACCTGTTTTTTTTTTTTTTAATCGCAGTTACTGCTTACGGTTACCACACAGAGACCAGGGCAGCATGTTTTAATGTATAAAGTTAAAGTTTTATTTTTATAGGCATACACTGTACATAGCAGTAAACTCCATTTTGTTCATCTCTATTGAGAAAGATCTCATTTCAAAGTGGGCTCTAATGTTTTATAGGAAAGGAAAAACAGAGTGAATAACAAATCTGGACGTATAGAAAAATAAAGAAAAGATGATAAATGATATTTTACATTCACATGTGGGGGACTTATATTTGGTCATACACTGATAATTTTGTTTTTGTTTTTCCCATTGTTATAACCTTGCAAAAGTTGCCTTTTAACACACGGGTTTTTATGCATCACATCCACACTGTGTCAGCCTTTTTCTGCGTGGAAACATTTGGCACTTAAACGATTCTTGAAGGAAGACATTTTCTCTGTGACTCGTTCATTTGTGAATTACTCGCCTCACAAGGTGTGAAGGCTTCAAGATCATGTAAACATGATGATAATGCCTGATGTGCATGTACGTTGCTCAGAGTACCAACAGAATGGGTTAATGTGTAAAACTAAAGGAGGGATGAGATCTCTTCACCATCGTCTACAGGTTACATTCAGTCAGTCGGTTTCTCGTCTGGTTGCCTATTTTTTTTTTTTTTTGCAGAACAATGATATAAATGCACAATAACTTATTTTTAACCATAGAGATGTGAAGGTGATGCTTGCCGCTGAGATGGTTCACAGAGGAACACACCCAGTCATGTTCTTCTGAAGAACAACCAGAGGGTCAACATCACACTACAATACTGAGTGGCTGCCCAGAACAGAGCAGCATCTGACTGAAGCTAATGCTGTGGCTAACATGTTTAATGGTTTGTTTATCCAAGAGACAGCACATGCAATTCACTGATCATCATTAGGTATGATGTAAAAGCTTGCATTATGTATTGAGAGGTCAAAAAAAAAAAAAAAAAAAAAAGCCGGTCTATAAGTACAGTAACAAAACTACTGAGAGAGTAACACACTGTATTTCAGCCTTTTTTCTTGGACAAGATGGAACAGAAATAAAAAAGAATGTGCAATGTGGATTAATAGTATTTCCACTTTAAACTGTTTAGTTTCAAAAGCTTGGCGTATACAGTTTTGCAGGTAGGTGGGTGGGTTCGGACAGATGAGAGGAAGGGGGCGGGGGCAGGGCCGACGGCTGTCACTTGAGGAGGTGGTACAGTGTGTCTGCAGAGCAGCAGCACCTGCAAACAGCACAGTGGGACTTTCTATTTTTGGAAGTGCAGCAGAGAGGGCAGAGAGTGACTGATCATAGAAACTTGTCAGCTAGATGTGATGCTGCAGAGAGGGACAGAAGAGTTAGTGGGTGGCTGAGGAGTTAAGGGCAGGCTCTGGAGGTAGGCAGCAGGCGCAGCTAAGTCATGTCTACCTCCCTCTCTATCCCCACATATTTGAGGGCATCGGCTTGGCTGTATCTGTGGGAGGAAGATGAAGGAAAGAGTCTTAGCACACAGCATCTGTAGAAAGCTGTAATTCAGGCACAATGTATGGCGTCCTTGGTTTTTTGTTGTTTTGTTTTTGTTTTTTTTTTTTTGTTTTGTTTTTTTTATTTTACTTTGAAGCTGATGGAGAGTCACAAAAAGGCCTGTGACTCTACCTGTAGTCAAAGAAGAGCTCCTCTCCTTGCAGGATAGCTCGTTTGGCAAATATTCCAATGCGATGGTCTCCATTCACCATTACCACTGCAAGGGCAGCAAACAAAGCATCAGCTAACCAAACACTGCTTTCATCCCACAAAAAAAAAAAAAAAATCTCTAAATTCACATTGGATTTAACGGCAGAACATCTGAGTCAGTTTTACCTTTGGCATAGCAGTTGGGATTAACTGAATGATTTGCAAAGCGGATTTTGTTCCCCTTTCGTGTGGCATCCACAACAAAGTCTACTGAGAGACATACACACAGAGCATATTAAGGATTACTTAATAGACGGTGACAGTGGAGACGCTGGTATATATCATTAAATAAAAGTGGGGAATACTTGCCATTGTTTAAGTTGAAAAGGAAACTGGACATGTATTTGTCATAGATCCTGCCACGTCTGTCGGCTTCATCCTGAGAGATCAGCTGCTCATACACAGACACACACACCCATAACAATTACTATAATTACAGAACTACAATCAATTGGAAAGCTTATAAATCAAATAATTTTGATCTGACTGCAATGCATGGACATGCCTCTCCGCAGTATTCTGAGATGAACTCATTCTTCTGAACGGCCTCTTTGATGAAGGTGCCCCAGCCAGCGACATCTGATGGCGCCAGGAGCAGGTGCTAAAAGGGAAGCACCATATGAGCGATCTAAACCCTGTTATGTTGTGCCGAGAAGTGTCTTTGTGTACCTTTTTTAGGCCTCTCTGGATGCTGCAGTTTTTGCAGGAGACCATCTTGCTGTCCCAGTGGTCTGCAGCTCCGCAGGTCATGCACAGATCTGGGTCACACTCCCTCACGGCCAGGTAGCAGGGACACTGTTTAGTGTTACACTGAGTCTTACACCTGCAGCCGGGGAAGCGGTTCTGGCCTGGAAAACATTTAGACACGCAGCTGCTCAGACGGGGGAACCTGCTGAGAGGGTTTATGCGCAAAACTGCATGCGGTGATGCAGAAATATAATACATTACATAACTTAGCAGAACACAATATGATTATGATGAATAATTCCATCTCACAATGCAGCTGCAGCACAGAAGCTCAATATCTGAGCAATGCTGAGAAGCTCATCGGAGACCTCTGCTGGCAGATATGCTCAAATACAATTTTGCAGAGTGAAACATAACACCCTCCAGGCAGATGAACAAGGGGATCAGGCAGGAATAACCAAAATGTCTTTTCAGCAGCCTCTGCTTGGGGAAAACTGTCCGTAAGAAGAGCTCCAGGCAGCATTTGCCTTCCCCATCGTGCTGTTTTAACCTCCCATTCCCAGCTTGTGTGGGTTTTATGTGTCTGTATCATCAAACACTGTTTAGCTAGAGCTGCCTGACTCATAC
Source organism: Rachycentron canadum (assembly GCA_038496675.1). Classification (NCBI taxonomy): domain Eukaryota; kingdom Metazoa; phylum Chordata; class Actinopteri; order Carangiformes; family Rachycentridae; genus Rachycentron; species Rachycentron canadum. The sequence continues at coordinate 7,108,718 of CM076664.1, read as the reverse complement.
TGATGTTGGAGATGATGTTGTATATCAGGCACAGAGCCTGTCACATCCCTTTGATTTCTCTCCAAGTCTTGAGAGCACACACATGTGCAAACCGAGGGCTGCTTCCTGTTTGGCCCAAGCTCTCCTCTGCTACGGGAAAAGGCGAGGTAACAGTCGGGTGAGGAGGAGGAGGATGAGGAGAGAGGGGTGGGGTGGGGTGGGGGTGGGGGTAAGGTGACTGAACCACAACTGATGAACAAATGAGGCAAAACCATCTTTTTTCAAACCATAGCAAAATGTTTACTTTGTCTTATTTGCTTCCTCTGGTGTAAACTCTCCAGAAGGCAAGTTACAAAATGCATTCCTCCACCATGTGGCCATTTTGGAAAACACAGTTTTGGGTCGTTGCTGCTGCAGCGAATGCCTCATTGTGAACACAGCTCTGTGTTAAACAGACACCCACCTATCCCCGCCAGAGGACGGCTTCTCCTCTGACCGTTGCCAGTGCACTGCAGAATCACTTTCCATTGCGCTGCCCTGCTCTATTGTGGGCTGGCAAAAAAATGCTTTAAAGCTACCGAGAGCTTCCAGTGGAAAATGTGGTGACAAACCATTTTCTTTTAGCTTCACAGGGCAGAGCAGGCGGCTTTTGTGTTATTGTTTGTGTAAGGATGAAGAAGGCATACAAGTGAGACATTGGTGACACAAAAAAAAAGAAAAAAGGTGACACTCACACTCATGTTCGCACTGACAGAACTTCTCACAGAAATTCTGGGTCATCACACATGGGCAGGAGCTGTCACATGGATGGTCAGGGTGGTCACATGGTTGGTAGTTGTACACCTGATTTGATGAGTTATCTGGAGCAACAGAGGACAAAGCCATCAGACTGGCACAGTAAGCTGTATTGTATTTTCAGAAGGCACAGTGTAGTAAGTATCATGCTGTGATGTTTTATTGTGGGATGAACACACCTTTCTTTAGCTGAATCTTTGCCCATAACCTGCCACAGCAAACAAACACAGAAAAAAAGGGTCATCTAACTTGTTCCACACCTATTCACTGTTCATGCGTTATTAAGTGACACATTTTTAGATGTGACAGCAGGAATGCAGCAGTGCACCAACATTTTTATTTATGTGGCATTTTTAGCTGCCATGACTTCATTTATTTTAACCTTCATCTATTCATTTTCATTGACGCTTAAGCTCAAATTTTGCAAGAGATTGTGTTTCACACCATTCAGCAAATGGAGAATAACTGGTGATGTCTTGCCTGTGTTTCCTCTTCTTCTTTTGGGGCGAGATGCCTCCATCTTCCAAAGGAACACGATGGATCAAGACTTCTTTCACTGCAAACTCATACACCTGGGGGGAGTAATGGAAAATGAGATAAACAACAACAATACATAGAAGTTTAGCCCCAACGTACACGACCGTGAAGAAATTCTGTTGTTCTCTTCATCCTCACTGTATTGTGTAACGTGTTGCTGCTCAAGCCTTGATTACGCCACCCGCACCCCAATCCTCTGCTGTCAAAACCACCACCGCGGAGGCCAAACATACACGTACATCTGTGCACACACACACACTCCACCTCTGGCTGCCAAAACCCGGATTTGGCCTCTTCCCTAGGACACAGACATACATAATGATGCAGCTGGTTTTAGCATTTCCACTCGATTAAGCAGTAGGCAGGGCCCTCTGGATACAGGGCTGTGACAGACAGGCCAGTACAGATTCTGGACTCGTCTGGCCATGGGACAAGAGGCACTGCGAGGGTTGGATGTCAAGGAGTGTGAAGGCTGCTTCAACATGTCTCAGATAGATCAAGATTTGTTTTAGCTGTTCTTTATTGAGTGCTGTGTGAAAAGTGAAAAAAAAAAAAAAATTGAAAGCCACCCACAGCTGACATGACAATGACTCAGTTGACATGAATCTGGGAATGTCTGAACCTGAACGACTGCATCATGAAGAGTATATGAGAGACCTTACATCTGGTAAGCATCCCTGTTTATGGTGCTACATGCCATTCTCTCTGTAGTCAGCCCAATTATCCACACCATAAAACCACAGGCACAGGATGCATGTGTTATTGCACTTGGTCTGACGCAAATGCAACAGAAATCGGCAATGCAAGACATTTCACAACAACTATGCATCGATTTCATAGTCATATCTCATAATTTAACATTTAAAACTACAATGCATAGCTAATACATAGCTAGAGGGAGCTTGTAACTCACAGTTGTAGTAATTTTAATGCTTGTGCCTCACATAAATCCTCTTGATTCTATGTCCCATTCCTCACCGTTCTCTTTCTATGTTCTTGTATAATGTGATTCTGATTTTTCTTTTCTGCTCTACTAAGGCTTTAAAGAGTTTTTAAAATTCAATTCCTGCCACTTTCTTATTTCACCATCTGGCATTCTTACCCATGAAAGTGTGCTTTCAGGTCTCAGGGAGTACTTATGGGGCCTCTTTGGTGCTCTAGATGGAGCTGAACAAAGTCTTTGCTTTAAGTGATGTCGATTGGGGTCTGAAGACTAGAAAAAACTGAACCTTAGACCTTTTATTAGACCTCTGTAGCTCACTCCTTCTCTCTGCCTGAAGCTAGCAACTTGAGGCTAAGTTAGCAGCTACTAGTGTAACACATCTGAATCAAATCTGGCTCAAGTTACGGCAGCTGGGTTGCATTGTGGGTAATGTAGGCACCATATTTTGTCATGGAAGAAGAAAAAAGAGGACCTCTGATACAGATCTTTTTGACTGTCCACTGTATATCTAACAATGTTATGGGAGTGTAATGCTAAATTGTACCAGCAACTTAAAAGAATAGGATTCGTTTAGATCTGAGCCATAAAATGTTCTGCTATGTGCTATGAATCATTATGAGTCAGACCATATTAAGCGTTTTAAACGGTGAATGAATACAGCAAAGCACAGTATGTTCAGCTTATGGTTCCATAAGAAACATGCTGAGGTGGGGAAACTGTAAACTGTGCGGACATTTCACCTCCTTGCAGTTCTTGGTACCGATGAGGCGAGCGATGGAGCAGAAGTTGTTGAAGTATGTGCCGTGTAGCACCCTGAACAGTGACTCCTCCGCTCCGCTCCACTGGACCACACAGCACCCCTGCTGCTCCCCGTCATCCTCCCCTGAACGCAGCTTGGTGGGAGTCTGGCAACGTGAATTCCCCTCTGGCTCACAAACAAACACATACGCATGCACACACAGAAACACATTTAAGTATAATTTTTCAATCAACCAACATGACAGCAAATACAAACACTTTTCTATTACTTAATCTTGGCAAAACCCAAAACCCAAAACCCAAAAGAAGGTTTTCAACAGCTTTTTATCTACGCACGCACTTGTGCGTGCGTTCGTGCACACACACACACACACACACACACACACACACACACACACACACACGGGCACAACTAGTTAATAAAACCCTACACAGACACATTATTGTTTCTGGATGCCATTTTTGTGTATCTAGATGCACACACACATACACAAGGGACCATTGGCTTTGATTTAGCTTTTTGGGTATAGTCAGGACTGATGCTTGTACACCCACAGCTCCAGGCAGAGAGCCGGATGTTGCTTGGCAACAGGCTGAATGCAGCATTGCTGTGGCCGCATGCTCCAGCACTGAGTATCTTTATTAATCTGCTCAACAATCTGTTTTTTCCACATTATCTCAACACGTGTGTGAGTGTCTGCTGAGTCATTGGTTAAGCATGAGCAGTTTCCAAAACTAACAGAGACTTCCAGTGAGACACTGATGGAGATGAACAACAACCTGAGAGCTCTGGGGGGGTGATAAAGATTCAGGGGAGATTGCTCTTATTTCCCTCCCACTGCTCTCCACATGAAAATGTCAATAGAAAGGGGAGAAAAAAAGAGAGAAAAAACACAGTAGAAGAAAAGGGAGATGGAACAACGTGTTTTTGTTGGGGCTGAAACATGCAAACTAATGGTTAGTTTATTTTGCTTGGCAAGAGGGAGCTGATATTGAGAGGGGATGGAGGGGTAGGGTGGGGGTATGGGATGGGAGGTTGAAGTAGGCTATGACTTGAAAGCTATCATCTCCGGCCAAATTTGACTTTCCTCAAAGCTGCAGTCAGGGCGAGCGTGTCCCAGAAAAAGGGGGAATATGGGGGAAGTTATGGTAAATGATGCATCCACTCACACAGTCATACAGTGACTCAGTAACATAAAAATATCTAACAACTGTACTATACTCTGTGGAAACTAAGAGCACACCGCGTTAATTGGATTACCACCTGACCATGTACCTAAGAGCACTAAGAAAATGGTTTACAGTCACTTTACTTGATGATAATGCTTGAGATGGCATACACTTTTTTTAACTTTAAAGATAAGACCACAAAATAAGAAACTTGAAGATAATCAAAAACCTTTTCCTTTACTTGCTTACTTGTCATGTCCAGAAAAGGGACCAGGTGGTTTCAAAAGTAGTTCCAAACCTTGTTCCAGCAAGATTCCTACCTGAGGAGGAGGTGGTCTCGTGGTCGCTGTCACCCTCTTTGCCTTCCTCAGCAGACCCAGATGGTCCAGGACAGGCGGAGCTGGTGGGACGCTGCTGCCTCCGCCGCCTCCGAGACCTCTGTGACCGTAGCATATTCTGATCCACAAATTCTTTGGCCCCTTTCTTCAGAGTAAACGGGACGGGAAGAACAACATAGTACTGCATCGTACAGAATTCATGGATCAGTTATATAACCGCGAGTGTGGCATACCTGTAACAGAAAGCAGTCTACACCACATGGTTCGGTCTCCATGCGGATCTCCTTGCTCTTCCTCTTGTAAACATTGGGTGTTGCATGAAAAGCTATGGACAGAAAACAAACACAATCCAACTTATTCCACTGCATATCAGCTCAGCAACTGTATGCAATTAAGTAAATATAACACTCAAAGCAGAGGGAAAAAAAGCAGGGAAGTTACAGCATGATCACGTGATCTATCTTAAAGTGGAATGAATTAGCAGGAGAAATCATAATAAACATAAATCAAGCCATTACGGTGAAGGAAACAGTCGTATTTGAAGCAACGTCTGCAGAAGAGTGTGTGGAAGGAGTGTAACGACTGCTCCCGCTGCACAGACTTAGCAAAAGGTCCATCCAGGTTGGGGGTGCAAAGTGGGGGCAGCTTCACTGGGTCGGGGGGCTCCAAGAGGTCCTTGTACCTGTTGAGGTGACAGGGAACGTTTTAGACACGACATGAATTTGTGCCTCAAATATTAGTATGCTCATTTGAACTTGTTGTCAGGCAAAGTTGTACACTTTTCTACTGAAACAAAGCTCTTTCAGATGCTGATGAAAACTGCTCCTTTGAGTCAGAGAGAGCCTGAGAGGGAGCCACCATTATTACTTTCCTCCCTGACAGCCTGCGTCTCCATGGTGAACACTAAGCAACGGCCTGCTCTGCATTGTGCACATAGATCCCTGGTTTCACTTCACTTTTCTTACTTTTCCTTCAGCTCCTCCGTGGTGCCTTTGTAGGGGAACATGGAGGCGATGGCTGTAAATATCTTATCATTGGGGATCTTCTTGCTGCTGCCGCACAAGTCTCTCACTGTGGAGGACAGAAAGAGAGAGAGAGTGAACACAGTTTGTTTTGTGAACAAATCAGGTTTTGATACAGATTCACAAACAAAGCTTATGTAATATGTTCTTTTAAACATTTTGCAATCCAACAAAGGTTCTCCCAGTTCGCAAGGCCAGTAACAACAGCATGATCTGAAAACGGTCCTCTGTGAATATTGTGATGTAATGAGATCCGGCCTTTTTTTCAGTGTCGTTTATTCATGGGTCCTTCATCCATGCATGTGTTTGTGTACCTGTGGCTGAATGACTGTGTGTTCAGGTGTGCTTTCATTTCACTCTCACCAAGTGTTGGCAGGGTGTGTGCACAGCCTAGTCTCCCATAAAGCCTAGTACAAGAGGTCATTAAGTTAGAGATGGGCCGTATCAGTATCATGGACAAACAGGTTGCCTCTCACACATGGACACACACACATAGAGTACCCATGCAGAGACACAGGGGCAGCTTTAAAGTAAACAATGCAAGCTCAATAGCTGCTGTGGCACGGCGACCTTGTGGCAGCTGTACAGTGTCATGAGAGGAACAGTCCCGGCCTTGTTCACGCTGCAGCCCTCTTGTTCTTTCACAGGACACAAATGCACAGCTGATGACTTGCTCACCCTCAGTCGTGCTCCTCCTCTTCCGCCTGACGAACGCCACAGCCCCAGCTTTGGTCTCGTCTGAACCCTCCACAGAGCTCCTCCTCATCACTCTTTCCTCCTCCTTCTTCCCTGCTGCCTCTGCCACCGCCACCGCTTCCTCTTCTTCCTCCTCCTCATGGTCAGAGTACTGGCTCAAGGCCTCCACCAGCTCTTTAAATATCTCGTCACTGATGAACCCACCCTCTGGGACACAGTCATCATATTGGAACAAATGTCAACACTTCAATATTTTTTCCATAATTATAATATAATAAACCTGTTTTCATACAAAGAGTCAAACTGATAAACATTATATCATCAAATAAAGGACTAGATAATAGGGATCTCTGATGGGACACATACCTCTGTCACCATGAACACCATCGTAGTTGTCGATGAGTTCCTCCAGGAAGGCCTCATCCTGTTCCAGCACCTCGTCGCCCATGTAGGGGATGTTGTGAAGGAACGTCTCATCCTCCACCTAAGACACAAAAACTCCCATTAAGACAAGTACGTGACTATCTGATGCTGCACGTTCCATCTCGAGTTGGAGGAGCTGCGGCTGAAAATGTCAAGCAAGAACCTCTACTCTGCTGCAAACAGTTTACAAAATGTTCACATGGTCCTGCTTGTGAGTATTTGACAGAACAACAAACCCGACCAAATAGACTGGAAAGAACATAAATCTGAACCAGGTTGTGCAGCAAGAACAGTGTATGAGACTGTTACTGTTCTGTGACCATATCACCTTTTGCAGATGAAAAGTATGTACTTTCAAAATAAAGTTATTTTGGAACAAAGGGAAAATGTCCTGTTCTTAGTTTGATCTTGCGTCTCAATGACTGGTTTAGATGTTCCACAAGCCAAGAGCTTCAATCAGCTCACATGGGAGCATGTCCGTCTCCACTGAACAAAAAAAAAACATCTTCTAAATTGGAATCAGGTGAATGAGATGAAATATTACATAACATGTGCTCTGAACCTGTAAAAACACTGTCACTGCATCACCCACAACACAATGTGATTTATATCATACCATGAAGTTGTGCTGCAGAGGCGACCAGGAGTACATGAAGGGGATTCCTGCCACTGTTGACAGTGGTCTCATGGCGATGGCTTGAGCTTTGAATCCTGGGAAGCCAAACTCCACAGTACACATCTGTAAGAGAGCCATACATGCATTAGGGTTGACCAGACACTAGAACAATCCTCAGCAGTTGTTAGACCATATTATATCTATGTAATTCAGTGAACATGCTGCCCCCCATCCTCCCCAAATGGGGGAAAAACCCAATAAACACAATATATTGGACCCTGACTGCACTCAGGAAGACAGAGTTGCTGTTATGCCCTCAGGCTGTTCATATCATGAGCTCCCACAGGGCCACAGACCAATGTTAGGCAGCCGTTTGATCCAGTTCTGGCACACTGTGTTGTTCTGAGATATTTTAGTAACACACCTGACAGGCAGGTGGGAATCAGAGCAAAACAGTGGGGCTGGTGAAGAGCACGGTATTAATAATAATAAAAGGCAGGTTGGCCAGAGCAGCTGGGGCAAGAATATGGAGACAGAGCTGGACGGTGCAGGCAGGACGGTATGTAACATTACATTACTTCCTTCACACCACACATGCACAGACACACACACACCTTCTTGTTGGCCATTGCTCCATTAAAAGTTGACAAAGGGATGGACTGAATCCTGAGCTTGGACCACTCTGTGTTCAGGAGGTTTGTCTGCTGCTCAATCTTCTGTCTGTTGGACATGAACAGGGTCTAGAAACAAACAGAATAAAGAGCATGTCACACACGCGGCTAGGGCACATAAACACACAGTGTGAATGCTGCATATAAAACACACACCTCTGCACCATGCATACAGTTACACAGCCACAAATGCATTTATTAGCACACCTGTCAATACCACCTTGACCCACCTTGACCTCCTCTGCTTTTTTAAGGCGTTTTAATTGGCGAAGGCGCATGTATTCTGACTTGACCCTCCGTCTCCACTCCAGCAGGCTGCGGGAGGGGGCGAAGGAGGAAGGCTGAGGTCTCGGGGTTGGCGGTGCAGCATCGGTGCCAGGGGCTGGGTCTGCAGCAGCTGTTTCCTCCATGACCCTTTAAAAAAATTTTAAATAAATAAAAACTGAGATCCTATGTGGCAAAGCAATCCAACACCTGTGGAGCTTATGGTTAACTGGCACTAGGAGAATCAGGAGGATTATTGCATCTATTCCATCACAATAGTTCTCTATAATACAACTAACACATATTAGTATGCTCATAATACATAGTTCTGGTATATTATGATTTGTCTCAGGCTATAATTTGCTATTAAATTACAATTTAAGTCTTATTACAATATATGTAACAATTAGTATTACATCTCTGCTTCACACAGACATAAAACTTCCCCTTTCACTCTTACTGGAAGTCTATTTGAAAGAGTGCCCCCCTCTGTTGGGAAAACAACATTGACATCACATGTTTAAAAAAAAAAAAAAAAAAAAAAAAAAAAAAAAAGAAGAAGAAGAAGAAGAAGAAGAAGCCTTCCTCACAGGTGCTTTAAACTGTCCAGGGCAGAAACCCTTTAACTTGTTTGTATAATGTGCTGAAACAGGCTAAGAAATGAAGACACAAACTGATCCCGTGTATAAATAAATAAAGTCTCCCCGCATTTGACAGCACGGGGGCATCCACATTGCTCGGGAGTGGGCGTGCCTCTCCAGAAAAGCAATATGAAGCGGAGCATAAAAAGTGCGTAGTGCAGTTTTTACGTGTTTCACAAACACCTCAGCGAACATCAACTTGCCCGTCCGACCCAAAACACAATCGAAAATAAGTACGAAGGCAAAACTGAGCTCGGGAAACTGCTAGCGTGCATATATATATATATTTTTTCTCTCTCCTAGAGTCGTGCACACGTTTCAGCCACAGCTATGAAGTGCGCTACGTCCTGAAACTGCAGACCCGTGCAAACACGGCTACTCGGTATCCATTTAAATGTGGAAGACTTTATAAAAAAAAAAAAAAAAAAAAAAAAACAGACGTGCGCACCGATCACCACAATGACAGCACATCACACCAGCAGACCCGTGGTCACGTCTGCCTCTACACCCAGTGTCGCAGTTATTAAATACCTTCAAATCCGCGTCTTGCGTCCTATTTGTTGCGACAACAGCCTGCAACGCGATCAAGTCCCTCTCTGTGTTTTTTTTTTCTCTTTCTTTTTTTTTTCTTTCTTTCTTTTTTTTTTTTTTAAGTGGCGAGATCCGGAGCAAATAAAGGCTGAATATTTACTATGGATCTGACGCAGATATCGTCTCCGGTCGGCGGGGGGATCGCAGAGAAATCACTACGTTATCCGCGGGCATGGTGCTGCTGGTGCTGGTGCTGGTGGTGGTTGTTGTTGTTGTAGCTTACAAATAGCTGCGCACTTGGCTTGGTTGAGCCAACCCGAGCAGGAGGGTGACGTCTTTATTATGATCACAGCCTTTCCAGGCAGAGGAGGATTTATTACTATTCTGCGTCCTGGGAATAAAAAGTAGCGTGGAGCTGCCACGGCACCGCCGTTTACACGCGCACACAGGAACTGATGCAACTGTCCACAGCGCTAGATCGCCATCTAAATGCAATATCACTGCATGGGCTTTGGCTAGCATAGAGATGCGGTGGTTTAACAAAAAAAAAAACAAAACAAAAAAAACCAATTACAACAACAATTAAAAAAAACAAAACAAAAAAAAAACGGTTTATTTAGAGTAGTAAGAGAGGAGCGAGGCAGAGTCATCGTTGTGTGGAATAGACACTATAAATAAACAAAATTATGTCAAAGGACATTTTTTTTTTTTTGGTTTGAAATAGCAAGGTGACTCACAAAACCAAAAAAAAAAAAAAATCCAAATAATATAGACCTGTATTCCTTGAAAGGGCAGTTTGCCCTGACAGTCAGATGAGCGATGATCTCAGAATTAAAGCGGATTAATGGAGGATGGAAACTGACCCACAGTTTCTCCACATTCCTATGGACATGAGTTGGACAGAGGGGTTGTTGCTCTCCACTCCTCCTCTAGAGGGGGCCCGAGACACTTCACCCTCCGCTTTGAGGCCGAGGGACGACGAAGAGCCACAGGCCGCTGATGCTGTCACGTACTTCACGTAAAACACAACTTCTGAGTTGAAAACGTGACGTTTTTTTTTTTATTTTATTTTTTTTACTTAAATCATCCTGGTCTGTGCAGCAAAAACATTAACTACACCTAAACTGATAGTGGAGTTATCAGATCAATAGAGCACAGCAATGTGACTTTATAATATATGATTTGACTTAAGTTAAATTAACTTCTTTAGTTCCCATATAAAGTTTTATAAGCAGTCTATACATTATAAAGATTAAATTAATCTATGATATTTTTGACTGTGTTGTCAATAATTATCTTGTTATTCCACAGGAAGAGTTACAATAGTTGTAAATACATCAATATACACTATACTGTACATAAACAATATATGATATGCTTATGCTGCTTGTAAATGCTAAATAGGCCAGTTAACATAAATTGCTGCCAATTAAAATGATATATGTTATAAATTGATGCTTGAATTAGGCATTGCTGATCTAAAGATGAACATGCCTGTTTTCTCTTCGCAACTGTCACTGGCACTCTCATCTTCAAAATATGTTGCAGCATTTACAACCTGTGAAAAAGACTTGGAAAAGAAACGAATTTCAAAGCAACTGATGAAATAGTTACCTCTTAAAATATTAACTGACTGTAACTGATGTTAGAAGCATTTATTCATGATAGAAAGACCTGCCAAGCAAACTTTCATTTATTCTGGCTTCCTAGAACAGCACAATATGAAATATGTTGTGCACTTCCTCGCATGCAAATCCATTCAGCTATTTAACTTCATTCACACTGCAAATTCGATACAGATGTCTATATTTAAGCTTCTATTTGTGGGGTTTTCAAAAAATTCAATCACTTACATAAAAAAAAAACAAAAAAACAGACAGCAGTCTCCTTTATCTGAAATGAAATGTGGAAGCAATTTCTGGCCCCCGAGCTACCTGGCTCTCTCCCAAGTGCCGGCAGCTGAGGAAGAGCACTCGCCATTCAGTGACGTGGATAAGTGCATCAGTATACTACTGGAGATACTGGAGATCCCTGCTGCCTCTCATTACCACAGAAGCTGAGTTTTGTTTTGTCAGACGCAGAGGTGGTGGGAGGGAGGTTGCACTGTTGATGGTGTAACACAGCACAGATACGAAAAAAAAAAACATATTCTTTACTCACAGCCAGTCATATGCAATAAGTCCTGTTAAGAAAATCAGCTATTACAGTCTGGAAAATAGGGTTTCTAATGATTAGAAATTAAAAGGGACTTTGACACATCACAGTCACAGGTCTTGGGGAGTATTAAAGCATATGTGAATAAATTTGTAATTTGTAATAGAAGTGCTGTGCTAGTTTTAGTCCTTGTACTTTCATTAATTGCTAGTTTTTGGTTAAAAGAAAACCCCAAACTCAAATTAAAGCCTTTGGTTAGTGACTCAGACTGTGAGTTGACTTCACACGACATTTACTCAACACAAAAATGCTGTGACAAATTTCCATTTAAGTGAAACATGTGAAACATGAGAAAGATATCAGATATTAGATTATTATCAGATATTAAAATAACAGCACAAAATCAGTGCTATTATTGATCTAAATATTACTTTTATTAGTTAAAAAATGAAAGGCAACAAGACAGACAGACAGACAGACAGACAGACAGAGAGAGAGAGAGAGAAAGAGAGAAGGTGGGGCTCTCCCCAACTTTTTTCCTTATGTTTTAAAATAGAGGGTGGGATGAGCAAAGGAACTAGATAGAGAGAGAGAGAGAGAGAAAGAGAGAGAGAGAGAGAGAGAGATGATGATGCACCAATAGGCCACAGTAGTTCTAACCTAATCAGAGGCTCTCTGTTCTGTTGTGTGCATCAGCCCCCAAAAAGATATGAGGGCTTCCTGTTGTTTTACAGAGCCTTCCTGTCTTTCTTCCTGCACAATGGTGTGTCATCTGTTCCAACCAGGGAAAACAAGCAGAGCAGTGTCAGGCAACATAGCAGCCACCAGTTTTTCACTTATGTTTTTTGTTTGTTTTATGATTCTCCTCATCTGGGGTAAGTAGAGATGTTTACACTGTCTTTACACTTCTCCTCACTCTATGATATGGCTTCTTTACATGCCCTCTGTCTCACCTCTTGGGAGGAATGCTGAGGGGCTTCCAGTGACAGAGTGGCTTTTAGAAAGGAGCTTAGCCAGTCTCATGATTGAGTTTTATACAGCTTGGTTTAAGGTTCAGAGAGTGGTTTTCATCAGGTTGTGACAGTTCATTTCTTTTTAAAGTAGGATTTTGTGTTAGATTATTACAAGTTTTTTGCGGTTGTTGTTGTTGTTGTTGTTATTATTATTACCCCTGTACCCCTGATACAATAAGATTGTTTTTTCTTGTGGGAAGGGAATGTATTATAACTTTTAATATGAATAATATATTAATATTGAGTTGAATACATTAAGATTTCCTTGAAACAGTGTGGGTGTGTTGATTCAGTTTAATAGCACTTCCTGCACTTCCAGGCAGTGTTTCCGACCTTAACACTTGATTTAGTTCTCCCATTATTTTCTTTGTCTTGTAGGAGGATGCACAACAGTGGATGGTCTGGTCGATGAACAGTTACCCATGCAACCTGCCACAATGTCAAGTATGTAAAAATAAAACTCTCACGCATGACCATAAAGACTGTGACTTAACCATTAGCTTCACTCAAGAGAGGTGATGACTGCCAGTGAGTTTCTAATACACTTTATTAACAGCATGTCTGTGTGTGCCTCTAACAAATAAAGTCTGCAAACAGGTAGGTATTGATTTGATCTTACTCTAATTTAGTAGACATATTATTAGACATATTAATCCTTTATATATGTATTTCAAATAGTGATTATATGTTCGTGTCCATTGGTAGGTTGCTTTGGATCAGATCCTTCCTCTCATTTGCTCAGACTGACTAACACAGAAAGCAGAGCTCAGAGATCTTGTTTTCTGCCAAGATCTCCCTGTGTGTATTATCTTGAGAATCCAAGACAAACTCCCGGGGAGGTCTCTACCAGTGAGGGGTCAACAGCAGTAGACAAAATGTCCATAATGGCTTGGGGTTGAAGGTTAACTGAAACCTCATTATGAGCAGCCCCCACCTGGCTCAACTTCCTGAATTTGTTCGTCATTCACCCCATGCAATGTCTGTGATCAACGCATGAACTCGGAGTTGTGAAACAACTGGAACTTTGGAGCAGCGCCCCTTTCACTGTTCCTCATCCTGTGCCTTCCTTTTTTTTCTTTCCCCTGACTGTCCCCCCTCCTTCCCCTGCCAACTCCCCCCAACTCTGAGCTCCTCCTCTGCTGAAAAGACACATTTCCTGATGTCATTACTAAATCAAAATGCTGCTCAGCAAACAGATGTTGTGAGAGGCCCAACATGTGGATCCAGTGACACAAATTCGCAAGTTGGTCGTGAGAAAACATGCGCCATACATTTCATGTTTAATTCAGTGAATGAAACCAACTCTCTCAGACTGCTCTTTAAAATGGTAAGGGATGACATTAAGAAACTACCTTACAGATGTAGCACACTCATGAACTCCTTGTGGTATAAAAGAACAGAAATTTCCCACACTCTTTCTTTTTTTGTGTGTTTTCTTTACCGCCATGTGGGCTTAAAGATGCTTGGACTTTAAAACAGCTGGTCAGCAACAACTTGTTCCAGGTTTGCTCAAATTAACCTAAATATGAAATCATGGCTGTCTACACAGCACACCCTGCAGAGTCATGATTACATCCACCCCAAAACGCTAAGCCCTAAATGTTTACTTATGTTTCCTATTTGGCAGAGGCAGCCCAAAAGGCAAATAAATCACATGCTGTGAGCTGGCCAGGCCTTCGACTGTGAGAAACTGAGACTAAAAAGCAGAACAAGAGTTAAAGAGTAAGGGTTTTCAGATGTGAGTCCAGCCCAGCTTGGGTGTGCTCCCTTTTATTTGGGAGAATGGAGAGGACAATCTTTGTTGCCTCCACCCCTTTAAAAAAAGGAAGAAAATCCTAAAGAAACGTGTGCTGGAGAGGGGAAGAGCTGCTGCCAAGGCACAGGGCCGTCAGACAGATCTTCGAAGAACATCTGGTAACCGCGGGTAACACTGTTTGGACATCTGGTAACCGAAGGTTACACTGCGTCTCTTCCATCCTGTCGGGTTTCCTGTTATGCCTCGCTGTACACAGTCTGAGAGGTTTAGGTTTATTATACATGGTCATCAGTTGGAGAGAGCGCACCTTTATTCATTTTTTCTGACATGAAGGGAGCACTTGGTTTCATTGGGGTATTCCTCTCCTTTCTCTCCGGTGAGTGTGTGGTCTCCTTCCTACAGCTGCAAATGCCTGCTTTAGTGCTGACATGTGAAAGGAACTCATGAGCTACAATAGACAACAACTCTCTTTGTATGAAAATTTGAAAATAGGATGCATAACTTTATTAATTATCTTTGTTTGAGAGGGTTAACTGCCAGTAGTTTACAATACTGTCTGATGTAAAGTTTTTAGTCTAAAAACCTTATTTTTCTGCCTTTTAGACACCACTTACGGAGACTCTGTCTTGATGAAGTTTGGTAGGTGACATGACCTTAAAACCATACAAAACCACATTGCCTTTTATGACATCTTATAACCACTTAATTGAGATCTGCTGAAGATGTGCAGCATCATTATTGTCATTTTCTAATCAGTCTAATCAGTTCTTTCTCTCTCTCTCTCTCTCTTTCGACCATCCCCCTCCTTTCTTTTTGTATCTCTCCTCAGCTCACGCAGCTTGTGGGAATAATTCTCACAATTGTGTGTACATTTGTGAAATCTGTTACAGCATACATGATAATTCAACTATGGACTGCCTTTCAACCCTGTTTAGCGATCTGTGTCTCAGTAATTTTAAGAACGCAATGTCATCACTGAACAACACTGAGTGGTGCACTTGGGATAATGTGAGAAGGTAAGTAGTAAGTCTTCTATGGTTGTAGTTTTGATATTTAAAATATTAAATATTTTGCCCATTTCTGAATCACCTTCCACACTCTCCCTGTCTCCACACTACAGTTTGTATAGCAACTTAAGCCTCTGCACAGAGGAGCTCTCTGACTGTCTCTTGATCCCATGGCCCAACCCTCTGGTGGAACAGACCTTTGTATACATTCACTCCACGTATTTCAGGGACTGTCCAACAGAGGAGTTAAACGACCCACCGCCAGTCATCGTCTTCGCTCTGGTGATAACTCCCATCTGCCTGATCCCTGTCATGGTGAGCCTTGTGGTGCTCAAGACAAAGAATGGGGACGGTAGCTCCTAATAATGTTATAAATTTCTGCTCTGCTCACTTCTTTTGGACCTATGCTCTCCCATTTTCTCCCAACTTGAAAACTGCATGTTTACACATAGGCTGCTGCTGCGCTTTCATCTCATCAGTGGGGGAGTGACTCTTTCTGACAAGTTCACTGGTGCTTCACAGCTTAGAGGAATTCTGAAATATGAGCAATAGAGGAGGCCTATCAATAGACCATTCTGATTCAGAATTAATGTCATATCCTGTGGAATCACAGTTATTGTGGCAGTTCAGTGACACACTCCCTGGTGTTCATAGAGATTCACTGTGACAAAATCTATGTTATTATAAACTCATGTACTGTACTGTACTGTGTCTCATTAACACTTTTACAGAAGAGGCAATGACAAAACACCAGACTGGAAATCTAAACATTGACGGTGTTTGGTTACATCCAAACTGGATGTACATGTTCAGAAAACATATTAATTTATAATGGTAAAAACCCAATATTCAGGTTTGTGATGACAAAAGCCCTAATGCTTGCAAAGGTAAAAGTAAAAATATATTTGTGTTGAGAATTTTTTTAAATACTGAACTAAATGTAACTCTGCTTTGAGCCGCTAATTAGACAATGTACAGTCTGAATACAGGTATGTGTTCAGGTGTGATATATGGAAAGGTTTCCTATATGTATATACAGCAAAGACAGGAAAAGGAATATAGCCCTGAAGCATGGATGTGGTTATGTGAGTTATAGTGTATAGAAGGTTCAGGGTCAGAGGTTACAGATGGGACACAATGAATGGATACACCCAGAGAGGTAGATCTTTTTCCTGGTATTGTCTATTTTGGAACAGCAAGATTTTCTGTAAGCACTTTCCCCTGTCCGAATGGTGACAATCTTCATGGTGATACAATGATGAGCTTACTGAAGCAGATTTTCTCTAACATCTCCATGCTGTTGGGACAAAACACATTTAATTTGTCCATGCAGCACAGTGATGAACACTGAGTGATGACACAAAGATAAAGGGGATATCTTTCGTCTTGATAATGTATGCGTATCTATTGCTGTGACGATAAAGCCATTTTAAATGCTTTGAGAGTTAGATCAAAATGTGTATTTATATGCTGTTATTTTTCTGCTATTGTCAGGACTTACTGTACTGTGAGAGATACATTCTGCCTGCTCTCACACCATGTACTGTATCCATTTTGATATACTTTTTTATGTTTTATACAATTAAATCTACAGTTGGATTACTGTCTCTATTTTCTCCACTCATCTAGATTTTGGGTAAATGAAATTCATTCACAGAACTATGGCATCATTGTGACAAAAGTGCCCTTTGACCTTTATCAGTATTTGATTATATCCTCCTTTCCTTTGTGTGCAGTGCACATGGCATTGCCTTGCTCCTCAGGTAGTGTTTCACTGTATCTTCAGTGAGCAGTATATTATGTTGCAGTTGCGATGCTGTGCAAGTTCCTACGTAGTGAACGAAGCAGTGTCTCACACCCTCATCTGGCACAAACAACACGACAGGGTGGACCTGCATTTGTGTGTACTGTATGTAAGTGTGTGTATGTGTCTGGCAGGGCTGGGTGGGAAAGTGTGTTCGGTGACCTTCTTCCTCTCTAGATGCCGGGGCCATCCTCATCCCCACCCCCTTCTGATCTCATCCAACTCTGTGTAATTCCGTAGTGTTACAGCAAGCCAGAAACATCGTTGATGCTATTATGCAATATGTGATTGTGAAAACCATATTAATCATATTTTATCAGTCACATTACATCAGTTGTTCACAAAACCATATGTGTGCACATTCAGCACAAGTCAGAAGGCCAAGGTCGATCTATAGCTCAGCAGAGTATTAAAAATCTTTTTTCTGTCAGGAAACTTTGCCCTCTAGTGGATTTATGTGACACATAGACAAACTGCTTTATGACCATACATTCATTTCATTTCATACCAACATGGCTGTAATCTCTACACAAAGCTAAAAAAAACACTGAACTTTAAATACATATTAACTTTACTCCCAACCCAAGAAATACTGTAAAAACGTTGCCATTGCACTTTGCTAAAATTTCAGCCCCATATTTGAAACCTGTTTTTGTTCATATTTTGGAAAACTGGCACAATCAAAAACCTGCCATATAAGGTATTTGCAGTTCCTGCTTCCAATATAAGCATGGATGTTCAAACAACAGTATACTGTATATATATTGTCAATGACTTCTATGGACCTTTATTAAAGGAGACCATTAAAATTTCAACTAATGTACAAAGTGTTTTATGCTAGTCACAGCAAAATAATGTAAGTTACTGTGAAAGCTTACAATACAAAACAAAAAGTGCTGATTGACCCTGGCATTGGAGTGTGCTATCCCCAGGAATCCTTTAAAAGCACTATACAGTATGAAGCCAATTGGTTACTTTCCAGCCCCTTAGTTTTGCCACAGCACAATTACATAACGCTTTGAGAGGCCTCAGCTTGTATATAAATAAGATGATTTGACCATCGTCACATACAGGCCCTGGTTTCAATGATCTGAACTGACACTGAAGTGGGTTGACTCGATGCTGTGGGGCTGAAGTATACTAGAGAAATATTTTGTTATGGAAAATCTGACAGGGTTCGTTTTGATTGACAATTCAGACATGGGTGACAACTTCAAGGGAAAAGGTGAATAAATAAGTGGAGAAACATAACAAACTGCAGATGCTTCTGCACAACTGCACTGCATGGTAAAATTAAACAATTAATATCCAGTCATGTTCTGTGGCATCATGTTCAAAAATGCTGAGCAGGCCCAGTTGATTCGGACTTTGTATCATGATGGCAAGGGGAGAAGATCTAAGCGACTTTGAAAGAGGATTCATTGTTGAGGCACAGATGGCAGGAGGAGCTTCAGTCACAAAGGCTGCTCAACTGGCCTGTGTTTCAAAAGGAACAGTGACTAAAGGGACATGTGCATTTACATCCATGGGAAAGACATCAGTAAAAAGGGTCAGAAATGATGGTCAACGGTGCAGATCTGATGCACGTGATGCTTGTTGTTTCAGTGTGATATACAAGGAAAAACAGGAGGTGAATGATAATGTCAATGCAGAATGTGATCAGACTGTGACAGCAAGAACAGTCCATTGACAATTACAGGGATATTGTAGTAGGACTGCAATGCATAAGTCCAATATACATAACAATAGTTTCCCTGGTGTGTGTGTATGTCACTGTGAGTGACTTGCCTGGCTGTCTGCCACAGTATCTTTGTTCAACTTCCATTGAGAGTGACTTTAATTAAGCTCACTTTATTTATTTATATGGTGCAGCAATGGATATACGATTATATAGATTTATAGAATTGAGGACAAAGCCTCTACTTTGTTTTCACAGTACAAAAGATATTAAAGTCTCCGCAGCACTGATCTAATGAGCAGGTCTCCACTGTGTCTCCAGTTGCAGGGTGTTAGGCTTTGACTCTAGGTCCTCTCACCGCAGGATCTGATGACTGTTACGTCCTCACGATCTGGCACAGAGGTTGGAAGGATGGCAGGTAAGGGCATCTGTACAGCAACTGCTGGTCCCTTTGGCAGCACTTACTGCTGGAGAATTTGGCATTATAAGGCAGCTAAGAGTGTCAGCTTCACTGCTTCATATGAAGGAGCATTGGGCAGCATCGGTGACAGCAGGTCAACTTCCACAGCTGGCAGGAGAAAGTCAGTTTCCTGGAGCAGCCTACGCCAAGTTATTGATGAGTTTTCGGTATCTAATTTGATTTATGTATGTATTTATTCATAAAAATCTGTTTGCATCACATTTTTCTCACCAAATAGTTTACTGGAGCATGTGTGCCGTGGAGTTTTGCCAAACTTGATGAAAATTAAAAGATTGCAGCTACTGGTGCGAGTCATTCAGTGTGACATGAGTAATTACTTTGTTGTGCGAGATCTGAGCAGCTGGCCCTGCTGTGTCAGAGCTGACCCTTCAGCTGGATGACACCGAGCTGGCAGCACATGATGGTTCATTCAAGTAGGTTTGACATCAAAACTGCTACTCTATCAGTCAGAATAAATTCAAAAAATTACAGAGCATGAACAATCATGTTCCAGTGCCATATGAGCATTTGAATGACAAGAGGGACAACTATTCTTTCAGTTGTGCAGTGATGATGGGAAAGGAAAAGGACCTGAACCCACTGAAAGCCAACATTATTGGTTTCCTGAGAGATTTATCACTGGAAAAAAAAAAAAAACTGGAGCTGCAGCTGGACAACAGAAAGGAAGAGCTGGTCTACCTGGCAAATAACCAGATGGATCACCAGAATCAGGAAATTGAAACAATGGGCACATGGACATGTGTTGCAAGCTGCTATTTGTGACAAAAGGAAGACTTATATTATACATATTCTTCATTATCAGGAATCAGTGACAAACAACACATAAAGCAGGACCAGACCTGAGTCCAGTGGTTCATCTCAGACAGAGAGGGCTCGACAGAAATGACACAGAGGTTCACTCAAGGATGTGGATGATGTTCTGGTATATGTTGTTAGGCGCCTTTCTGAAATAACAAATTTTTTGGCCACTTGGGGGCAGCAGCAACAAGCTGTAAACACATTTATTCTCACCTTTTGCTGATATCGTGAAATACCTAACTAAGCTGTTCATTTAAAATTTCTCTTTAGGTTTAAAGCACACTAGGCAACACTAGCATCTATTTGGAGTCATGTTTTTCTTCACCTTGCATAAGGAAGTCCGATATTCATTTTTATTTAATTTCTGCTTTTGGTCTCCACTCACTCATGAGGGAAATATATGGATCTGCTAAATGCTCCACCATGTTTAGTGGTTTTGTCTGTGGCTTGTTTGGATGTTTAGGTGTTGAGTTGAAAGCCAGAAAACCAAAACAAAGCTGAAAACTACTACAAAGGGAAGCAGAGCTGTGGGTTCATCACTACAAATATGTTTAACGAAAAAAAGAAATCGACAGATGATCAACTCATGTAGTGTAGTTTATTCATACTCATAAATTAGTGTGGGTTCACAATAAAATTAGGGGCCAGTGATAAAGTATCACAAAAATTGGGATATTATTTATGTAAAGCTCAACATTAAGTACTTTGCAAACATGTTTCGGTGGTTAAATCATAAAACAACAGAAAAAAAAGATCAGAGTGTGTGTCATGCTACAAACTGAGATTTCAAAACACAATATCAATTATAAGATTCACTGCAATTTACATTTACAAAGAAACGTAGTGGCAGCTCAGTTTCTTGTGATAATGAGCACTGTAGAGAGCATTTTGAGTTTCCGCCCTCAAGTCCCTTGTATTGTTACGTGATACACATCTGTGTCACTCTGCATGCTAAGAAGTTTCAAAATAACAAACTAACACGATGAGACAATTTCCAACGCCTGCCAGGAGTAACATGACCTTCGACCCTCACATCTCATCTGAAAGTATTTATGAACTGTCTGCGAAATACAACCCTCAAAAAATTTGAAGAAAGAAAACAAACATGCAGAACAATGTAGCTACAGCTTAGCTTAAAAATATCTGACTTTATTGTTTTACCCTTGTCGACTCTATGGGAGGGGGCTGACTGAGATTGAGGCCTGTAATTGAGCTCTGATGATGGGGGGCCGCAGGCGCCTGTTGCCAGCCTGACACACATCAGGGCAGACAGAGGGAACTGTTCAAGAGTACCAGGCCCAGCTGGATGTCAGTACATGTTTGGAGCTAGGGATAACAGAAGAAGACACGGGGTGAGCCACATTAATGCTACTTGTTATGATGGACTTTTTAAGGGCACAAAGGCAACTTTTCCTCTTAAAACAAGTCCTACCATAAATGTCTGGAAAAATGTTACTGTTATTGTAATGAATATCCAGAGCCTTGGAAATATTATCAACTGTTTTAAAAAATGTTCAAGGCTTATTAAGAGCTGTTATGTGAATTATGTGACTCCACTAGGTATAGAGGTGGCCTCTAGATGGCAGTATTTGAGAACATATTCTGTAACAGGAGGCAATCAAAAAATTCCAACTTTTATGTTTCTGCACTTTCAGAGTTGTGTTTCTGTTTGCACCTTGGGTCACATGCATGCAGTAGTTTAGGCTGCGGCTCATACTCAAACCTCAGGCCAATCAAATTCATTTCATGATTCTGTTTGGTTACTCCCAGTTTGAGTCAACGTACGATACAGTTCTCATGCACTGTAGGATTAGTATCAAAGCAAACAGTATGAGAGAAATTGAATCAACCTTGCCAGCTGAACCTTTCATGCAAATACATTTAATGGTCTGTGAAGTAAAGTGCTGGCCTGAAAAGTTAAATGTGAATTTTTGTCCTTGCATAGAAGAGACAGAGCCGCTGTACGATCTTGAACCGAGAACAGGTGGTGATGATAACAGAGAAAGAAAATGCTCCACTTCAAGTATAACAGAGAGGAGATGCATGTTTCTTCTTCTTTATCATAGGGTGAAAAGTACAGTTGCAGTTCAACGAAGCAAATCAATTAAGATTTATTTATCATTTATTTTTGGGGTCAAAACACAGAAAATAGCAACTTTCCATGCACATTTTAAAAAGGCTGTAACAGACAGAGTTTTATGGCTTCAGATGATGTTTTTATAGGTTTTCTTGTTTTATTTTTACTCTGAGATTCAAGGATCTTCTTCCTGCATTGAGTTTAACATGAGCCTCACTGTTGTTTCAGTGTGATCACCTGATTTCTGTCTCGTGAAAAGATGTGCCAATGTGGACAACACCTGCACTTATCCACTGCCTTTTCCTTTTCCTTTTCACATCCTGGAAGGATTCTGACAGAAGCTTTTACCAAAAGAAACAGCCAGATTCACTCCCATTTAGCAGCATGTGGCATCAGTTTCAATCCACGAATGCTGAGCTTCTTACGTTTATCTACAGAGGAAAATACAGTTTTCACATATCTTTTGTTTCCTGTTTAAGAAGTCTAATCCCACAGTGTTCTTGAAAGATTTTTTTTCACACTCAAATACAAATCACATAATGCACAAAGGCATTTATTTCATATAAAACATCCATATCTGCATGCACAGGTGCAAATGTACCCTACACTCACAGATGCTCATCACAAAAGCATGCAAACACACATACTGTACCTAGCAGTGATGACACAAACACATGCCGTCAACAATAATTCAAGATATGAAAGAAGACTTATGTGCAGGTATAGTAAACAGAGACGAGATTGAAAGGAGTAATATGAAAGGAATGTGTGGGAACTTATTCCATTTGAAAGCTCCGACTTTGTATAACTTATATGTCCGCGTATGTTCATAGGGACAGTGTGTCATTCCTCAAATACACCACCTGACAATGCTTTAGAGATTGAGCCTAAACAGGCCTGATTTATGCCTTTATATTATGTATGGCTTTTATGTAAATGCAACGGTGTCAGTGAGCAAAAACCTTTGATCTAGGCTTCTTTGTGGCTGGAACAGTTAATGCTGCAAAAGCATCATGGATCTGTCGGGAAAACAGACTCAAAAATGCAGTGTTGAGATTGTAAATAGAATCCAGGACCCCGATAACTTCGCCTGCGATGTAAATGAAGAGCTGATATTCAGCCTCCAGCCTCACAACCTCACATTTCCCTGAGGTTAATGACTGTATCCACACAGAATTGGTTGTGCCATTACTGCAAAACAACTTCTTCGATGGTGATATTAACGCATCAAGATTGTCTTTTCTGACCAATTAAAGAATTATAAAGCTATTAGTGGTGAATTGCTGAGCAGTCCTAATAATAGGGTCTTCACCTAAATCCATGCCTGCGTCATTCACCACTGCCTCATAGTGGCTACCAAGATCATAATCGCACGATAATAAAGTGCATTTGATCATTTTTCTGCCTGTTAACTGGTTCAAAAAAAAATTTTCCTAAAAAATGAACCAGTGATTGTGTTTTGAACTATATCCAGATAGGTTTTTACTGGTCCCTCTGGTTGTGTCAACACGAGCAGTTAAAGTACAGTTTATCTTAAAAATAGGGAATAAATACTTTTCTACTGAGTGTCTTAAAAGATATTTTAATGACACAAGGTTGGAAGTTTTTTTTTTAAATAGAGACAGAGACTTTATTTTTTGGATTTTAAAGCTCTCTTCAGCCTGTTGAGCCCTGAAAGAAAGAAAGAAAACAAGAGAATATTCACCACATCCAGGGGCCGCAGTAGAAATTGTGGAACTGCACATATTTTGGCTTTCCAACTTGTACTGAATTTGACATTGTTGTGAACAAAATGGCAACAGTTGTGTTCAATTGTTTTGCTTCACAGAACATTTAAAAAATGATGGCTGTTGTAACAACTTTTCATGGGAAATATGGTCAGTTTATTGAATGTAAGTGATGACTGATGAGTTTTAGTGAGTAACATGAGACAGGGTGTGTCCCAATGCTGTGCTTGCACAGCCCCTATGGAAAAAACTGCACCCTCTGTTCCTCTCCAATATCAAAGCAGTGTTTCTGAATCTAGTGCAAACGCACAAAGCTGTGTTGTATTCAAGTTGTATTCAAAAATTTAATTATTATTTACTTCTAAACTCAATCAACAGACACTCAAACACAAACAGCTTCAGCAAAAAGGTTTATTTTATTCCTCAGTCTACAGTGTCAAGGTAAATACAGACAAGCTCTCAGTGTGTTTTATTAAGCCATGTGCCCTCATCCTCCAGTGAGTCAGCTTTTGATTTCCATTTCTAAAGATGCCATTTTAAAACCGGATGCTATTGAAACAGACAGAGGATTCAGCCATAGAGGGGGATATTGCTGCCTGGATTTATAAACAAATTAAACTCTGATCTTAAGCAGATTTATGGAAACATAATACCCAGGTATACAGACACATGTCAGCAGCAATACATCTGTTAAATCACGCGTGTTGACAGTGTTCGACACTTTGCTGGGTAAACGCTTCGAGATGGAGGAATGAATTCTGCTGTTGGTATGCATGATGGAAATACTGGTTAGGAGAGATGTCTAGTGCGCCTGTTGACCCATAGGTGTGAAAAGCTTATCCCACACCTCCACCTTCATGATGGCTTTGCCAAGGGGACACATGGTGGCCTTGATATCTAGGTAGTTGCCCACATGATTGATTCCTGAGCCATTGGCTTCCTCCCTGACAAACCCATGCTGCTTCTTCTCATAGTACATTTCTTTGAACAAATCCTTATCACAGTTACGGCCCTTTTTATAGATGCCCACTGCAAACCAGTTCTTGTACAGGTTGTAGTCCCAGGGCACTGAGAACATGATGGCCAGAGTCTCAATGTAGTCATTCTGTGACCGCTCAAAGAGGTCGTAGGTCAGGACACCCACACTGCCGGTTGCTTTGCCGCTGGACTTGGTGAAAGTGCAGACCTCTGTCTTGAGAGGGCGCACTGTGGGCTGAGGTGGGTTGTATGTCTCTCCATTGTCAAGGTACACCCTAACCAGCACAAAAGCACACACGTGATGCAATTTTGTTTTTTCTTTTGGATCTATACAATACATTTCATGCTGTACAAATCTAGAAACACATAATTCCAGCAGAGTCAGGGCTTACCTGGGGTTGATGAGGCAGTAGTTGTTGGTGACGTTTGTGATTTCAATGGTAACACTTCTTCTGCTGCACACATCGGCTGCTACAGCTTCAGCTGACTCTGACATGTTGCAATGGCTGTGAGATCTGCTTGTAAAACAAAGGTAATTAATTTGTCA
This sequence comes from Rachycentron canadum, assembly GCA_038496675.1. Lineage (NCBI taxonomy): Eukaryota > Metazoa > Chordata > Actinopteri > Carangiformes > Rachycentridae > Rachycentron > Rachycentron canadum. The sequence continues at coordinate 7,083,313 of CM076664.1, read as the reverse complement.
ACCAGCTGATTCAGACAACTTCACAGCCATGACAAGCACTTGCTAAGCGGCACCGATACACAGGGAGTCGCAAGAAATCACATTCATTACAATATAGACTACCCTCCTGACCTCTGTTCTGCTGAAAAGCTGTATTGGCATCAAAAGTACACACAGCGTAGCACTGAGTATGAATGATGCATTTCAGAGGCAAAAGAGATTTCAAATGGCTGCAGACTCATTAGAGAGTGTACCTTCAGTGACAGCTAAAATAAATTATAAGTGAAAACACAAGAGAAAATGATTACCCCTTTTACCAAGTGAAACATGATACAAATGAAACTTCTATATGCCCGAGTCATGAGCCAATAAGCCGTTATCTGTACTGTCACAAATCAAATCAAATTTTTTTGACTTACCTGCTGAGAACCTCTGTTGCTGCTCCCAAATTCCAAAATGTAGGAAAAGTTACCTAAAAGGAGGTGCCAGTAGTTTTTTTTTTTTTTTTTAAACAACAATATATGCCATCACCCAGGAAATCCTCCCACATACAACCCAACCGCAGTTAGACAGTGCACACCCTCCTTTAGCAGACCCTCCTTCAGCACATAGTTACCAGTAAACCACGGCCCACATGACAACAAGTATTCATGCGTCTTCCCCTCTTGGATTGAACAACCACACCCTAGCATGTGGAAAAGTTGAACTGTTTCCACGAGTTTCCTATTGGATCAGGTTAGCTGGGATCATTCACTTAGCACATTCATTATCTCCTACAGGATCATGGGTACGTGGACGTCTGACTGACTGACTGACTGACTGAGGTGGTTTGGAAATCTCATTCCTGTGGTATTGTGTAACCAAAAAAAAAGCAAACTGAACAAGTTGAGACACACATCTCTGAGGCTCCTTTTCTCTCATTCTTTCTTTTGTTGAACCTCCTGCATTCAAAACAGCACACAAAAAACACCCGAATCCAGCGCAAGATGGAGAGTCTCGCAGCCAGTGAAGAACAACATTGTTATCTAGCCGATTAAAAAAACATCTATGCAGACATTCCATCTGTTGCCACTCATTAGAATTGGATGGATCCAGCTAAGAGATTAGAAAATGATCACTGTTCATCAGTAATAATGAAAGAATACTGAGTGAAAACATGCCCCACACACACAATACAACACAAGCAGCAGGTTTGAATGTTTTATTATCATAATCAAAGAAAAGGGTGTGTACTGTGTACATAAGCCCAAGGAATAAGCTAATGGAGAATCAATGAGCTGGCTGTCAGATATTGATATCTTTCAGCAGACACAAAGTAGTGATGACAACCAAATCAGTCTTCCTCTCCTCTGGATGACAACATGCAACAGTGGTCAAATCAAATGATATTTATTTATTCTGTGGAGACAAAAGCACCAAAGTACAAATAAAGCAGAACAACAGCACAGTCTTCCATACTAATGACCCATTTTATCATAGAGCTCCACTTTAACAATGGCCTTGCCAATAGTAGACATTGTAGCCCTCAGATCCACATATGTCGCTCTATATTCAAGCCCACAGCCATTTGCCTCAGAGCGGGTAAAGTTACTGAGGTCTTTCCCATCGTACATCTGGTCGTACAGATGTTTGTCACAGGCTCGGGAGTGCTCAACCACGCCCACGGCCAGCCGGTTCTTGTACAGGTTGTGGTCAAAGGGCACAGAGAACATGATGGCCATGCGCTCGGAGCAAACCCGGCTCTGCATATGGAACAGGTCATAGGTCAGCAGGCCGACAGCGCCCGTGGCGGTGTTGTCATCCTTGGTGAAGGAGCACACTTCGGTCTTAGTGGTGCGAATTGTAGGCTGGGGCGGGTGGTGACAGAAGCCACTCATCATGTATACCCTACATAGGAGAGCGAGAGACAAACCATTACCATCACTATTAATCAGTTGACAACTTTTATGTCACACTTCCCAGACTCTGGATGAAAAAACACACTTTTGTAAGTTTTGTGGGGATTGTCAGTGCACTTTTTAAGTGTTGGGCTTTCCAGGGTGAAACACCTTATGCTGATGGATGGAGTGTGACCGTGCAAGTACTGCTGTGGACTTCTAAGCAAAAGTGACTGTACCTGCATGCGATGTGCAATGAGGCGGTGTGTGTCACTGCGTGATGGATAGGTGGATGTTCTAAGCAAAGTGATGTTACACATGAAAACCACCCATCCAAGATAGGGTCTGTCCTGCCACAGCTAGGTAAATTTGGACAAATTCCAAAAGACCGGAGTAAATTTTATTTTTCTTATTGTTTTGTTATTAATTTCCCCTTCACTAATCAGAGGTGGAATAAACTGCTGAGGAGTAGGTGGTAAAATAAAACTAAATATTCATAGATAGTACAGTGGCATTTCATTATCAATTTCATTGGGCCTTACTTCTAATTATATACAATATAACCACGCTGAATTAACATAGAATTTGCTGGAAGCTCTTTTTCCAGGACTACTGAAAACAATTGTGGATATTTCATTTATCTGATAGTAATATAGCATCAAGATGCTGATTTGCAGGAATTTGCACTTCAAAGCATTGTATTAAGCCTAAAATGAATGCCTTCTCCAGTAACCAATAAAACTTGAGCATACACTGAGATCATGAGAAAACAAACACTGAGGTAACTAAAATACTTACTATCTCTTCTGCCTCCAGTTTAAAGAGAAAAAAAAAGAAATTAAAAATAACTTTTCTTGACAGTTTTTCATAAACTGCAAATGTGGGGAGACCTAATTACAGGAGCTTTGATGAACCATAGAAGCAGTAGAGTAAACAGCATTATTGTTTTACTGTATTATCCAATAAAGCCGCTTTAAGATTCATTTGTCATTCATTCGTCTTTCTGTGCAGTAAACATTCTTGTCTCTTCATCCATTCACGTTGGATCTTACATATAATTTTTCTATTCATTTGAACAGGTGTTATGACATTTATAGACTTACTTGGGGTTGATGAGACAGTAGCTTCCACTGACATTGGTTATTTCTATGGTGCAGTTTCTGTTGGTAGTGAGCGTGACTGACACAGCCTCTGCTGTTTCTGGCATCTTGACTGCAAGAGAAACAGGACTAAAAGCTTAGAGCAGTGCATCCGCAAAGAGGTCACCATTCAGCAGGTAAAAAGATTGTTTTTTAGAACAAGATGTGAAGAGAAGAGATATTATCTAGGTCATACCTCAGTTTGGCCCAAAAGAATAACATAAACCTTCAACTGTTTAAAAGTCAAGTTACTCTTAAAGCAAGATGGATTTCTTCTAAATTGGAAAACTCCTGAAAGAACTAACTAAAAGACTTTCTATAAGGAGAACCATAGACAGACATAAAGACATAAACAACTGTTGATTTTGCTATAAGTAAGAGTAATTATATTCACCTTTTTGTAGTTAAACACCCAGGGTATGCTAGACGGCAGTCTTAAGTCTCTTTTCTCTGATTGTCCAGAGAGGTGGAGAGAGGAGAGGAGAGTCTCCCTTGCGTGATGACGCCTCTGTGGTGCTTGTTCCAGCACAAGCACAGGCGTGTCCACCGTGAGATGAACATACACAGCCCCTTATGGAAAATTATATCTTAAAAGGAAGCATCTGGCCTA
>CM076664.1:7057375-7068494 GCA_038496675.1 Rachycentron canadum | reverse complement strand
CGTAGCATGGACTATGGCGATCCTTGGTGATCATGTCGTCGTGCTTGTCTTCCTAAGATGTGTATAAGAGACAGTATATATATATATATATATATACACATACACACACACACACACACACACAGTAAAGAGCAGAGGTCTAGCAATAAGTCCAATAATAAGTTTGATGGCGCAGTGTTTTACATGTATAGTTTGAATTATTCACATCTACACTTGTTGTGTTCTTATTTATTTAAGAAAAAAATCTTCAAAACTGATTGATTCAGGGTTGTAGCTGAAGCCAAATGTCATTTTCTGCATTAGCAAGTGGGAGCTAACAGACTTAAAGCTTCTCATTTTGAGTTATAAAAAGACTCTGAATGTATGTTGTTGTTAATCTACAAAATTAGAAATGTGACTCATGGTTGAATAAAAGTATTGTTGTTGTTTTTGACAGACTGCAACCTATCTCTGTTCTGATCAAACACTTGAAAACTTGTTTCATTTAAGTAAAGTCCAAAACATTTTATTTGGGTTATTCATCTTGTGAGTTCATGAGACTTCATTTCAGTGCCTTGCTCTGTTCAATTAGACTGGGCCACATAAGGCAAAGAAACCTCTGTTTGCTTCTCTTTAAGTGGGGGCAAGTTCATACTGTAATTACTGGGATTTACTTGAACTTTGCATTTTTATTATCTACAGTGGATTTATGACTCATTTAAAAATGTTTTCACATAAACTACATATAAACTCACTTATCACATATCTGACCATCACAATGAATGTTATACTCTACCTTTACCAAGAAGAATATATTTGGATCTTTGTGACCATCTGCATTTTGAGCTGTAATTTGATTCTGATTACATTTATTTTGTAATTAAATTACCTAATCCTGTCACATGTAATTAGTTCCTCCCCTACACTGCTGCTAACCATACTAATAAAAAAATATCCATTGAGTATTTACAGACACCGCAAATTTAATACCTTTTATTTCAGCAGGTTCTTTGAACAGATAATAACCACCAGAGGCCAAGAGACTCGTGGTCAAAAGAAGTGGATACTTTCATTAATTTCCCACACACACAACATGACCACTTGAGATTGTCTGTTACAACCCTGCATGTAGAGTCTCTCAAAAGCATAAATGTAAAAATCCAGACAATCAGTTAAACTAGAGATCCAATCACTGAATATAAATACCCCTTTTTTTATATATATCATATTACCGCTGCATAAACTCTTACAATTTCATCAGCCTTGAGAATGGGAGATTCTGATTAATCCCTTCAGTCATCAAAATGGTCTTCAAAGGAAAAGGTTCTCAAACGTGTGGTAATGGGTGGGGGGAGGCGGAGGTGGATTATGCAAACTTCACAGTGATTAATTTTGGCCTGAGACGTATCTCCAGTGATGGTAGGCGAGAGAGGAGCATATTGATTGATTGCTGCAGGGGGCGCGAGGTTCTGCACATTTACTTTTTGATGAATAGGCTGTCAGGGCCACGAACAACCAAATATGGCCCCGTAAATGAATGTTTAAGCGATTATGGTATAAGTGTAAATATTACACATCCATTAAGGAGGATTACATTTGGTGCCACTTTGAAGAGGGGAGGATATAAAAGGGACAAGACTGCAAAATATCCCACAGCAGAGTAGGTGCATGGAGAAATGTGGTTTTAATCTGCATGTATAACGTTTTACAATTCTAAATAGGAAAGTCCTTGACATTAATCTGTGCGTGTGAGTTTTGTGCATGCATGCGTGCAAGTGTGTGTGTTTACGCAGGCTGATATGTGTTTTCAAGAGGGCAAGGACTGAAGATGTGGGCTTTTAAGTTGACAGAGCATGCCAGTGCATCCACCCGCTCAAATTACCACACGATAAAACGCATCCGGGGTAATGCACTGGAGGTGAGAGTGGGAATAAGCGCCTGCTTCAAAGATGATTTGTGCTCAGCGTGGATTAATTCCCCCACCTAAGAAAAATCAATAGCACCTTGTGCAATAGGAATACATTTGTGTCACCTCTTGGGGACAAGGAAGTGAAAACAGCTCAGAAGCAGGTTTAGACATTACGCATCAAAATTACTAAAACCCGGCCAACAATTTAACTGGTTAGACGGCTCATTCTGGAGAGCTGCCAGTAATTAAGGACTTCCTCTCTTTGTCTTTCTCTTTCCAGCTCAGTGTGAATTAAATACATTTCTCCAAAACAGTACTTGTGTAATCTTTAACTTTTGAAGCTCCGGCATTTGATCACTAAAAATATGAAAATGTATTCACCATCATTCATTGTTCCAATGAGTACTTCCCATCTCAGTTTGGGCACACCATCCGCCACACTTGACCCTCATATAAGGAATCTATTTAAATGGGAGACAGATTATTTTGCTTCATTTATAATTATTGGACAGCAAAAACTTTATGTATTTGAACTGGCACATGGATGCTTGCAGAGGCAGGTTGCTGTTGGAGAGCGACACAAAGAGAAACTGATTTCAAACACAAACAGAAAATCCACTGAGAGAAACCCAGTGTGTGTGTGTTTTTTTTTTTTTTTTTTTCTTTTCCTCAACAGCATGTCAAAAAGACTGAAGTCAAAAACAAATCTGCTATCTTGATTGGGGGCGCATTCTGTTACATTTGTGATATTGAATAAATATGAATACTTTTTTATTTTAAATGCCTTTTCTGTCCTTTAACTGTTTTCCATGTTTTTTGAAAAACATCTTGACCTTTGCCCTCTGTGTCCACATTATCTTTGGGACAATATCTTGCATCATGCAAACACGCTGTATTGCACAGTTTTCCATACATTTCCATATCCCCAGACAGTGTCCTCACATCCTCGCATTGACTAAATGATAAACACCAGGGCCTCTGTTTGCTACTGATCTTCTGAAGAGAAGACAGACAGGAGATCAATTAGCTCCCCACCCTCAATCCCATCTGTAGGCATTGGCTTTTCCTGTTCAAACCCCCCTCCCAGCCCCAGTCTTTCCCTCAAATCGTCGTTCTGTCATCATATCCTCCATCAGCCTTCGTGTAGCCTCTCTGACAGCTCGATCCTCTGCCTTTCACTCACGCCTACAACCCTGTGCCACCCTTCCCGCCACCCCCACCTTCCTCTGCACTGTCCTTTATTGCTTTATAAGAAATATAATCCCATTGATCCAAAACCCGATGGGAAGCGTTGATCTGTAAACAGACGAATGCTCAATAAGAGCTGTCCAGGCCTCTAGAGAGTGAGATGGAGGGATGGTGGGTGTTCGGTGTTCTAGGTTCAGCTGCTAGGAGAGAGGTGTGCTTGTGAAATGGGCTGCAGTGAGAGGAGATGTGGTGGTGGTGGTGGTGGTGGGGTGTCAGTATCTTTGTGTCTTGGCATCATTTATCAGTTTTATTGCTTTCTTGTCTTGTTCCTGGTTGCCATCGCCCCTCACCTGGCCCTCCAAGCTCCCCTGTAAACCTCGCCTCCCGTCTCTGCCGCAGGCTCACTTCGATCAAACTATGTTCTGCTCGTGCAATTAAAAGTCCACAGCTCAGGGTGAGCAGATGAAAGATGTGACATTTTACTTTTGACTGACGATGAATTCAGAGTGACAGGCTGGACAGACGCATCCAAGCATGGATATGGATTTATTTTTTTCCCCCTTATGTTCCCACACTCATCACAACCCCTCCTCTGCGCCCTCCACCTGCCTTTGCTGCTGTCTTATTTTGCCTCTACCTGAGGTGTTGGGGCCTAGCTGTAAGGGAGTGTGCCCAACACCCCACCTCATCCTAAATCATTACTTGACAGTTTAAAAGGGCACAAAGCAATGGATGGCTTTTTTCTCTGTTTCCATGGTTATTTTCTTTCTTTTAACCCTTTCTCTTTAGTGCCTTTGATAAAGTGGGTGGGTCCATCTGTACTTACACTGCTACTGTATCAAGGTCATATGTCACTGAGAAAGTGAGGTGAAGACTCTCAAGCTAGTTCCTGTTTTTTTTTCACAGGCCGATGTGCAAGAGGTGCAAAATTAGGATGTTTTTTCGCCCATTACATTTTTAGTACAGAGAGTTGGCTGTGTCATTTAAGTCACTCTATGCTCTGGTACAGGATTTACCCCTTCCATCTAAACTGAACTTAGGTTAACCTGGACCTTCTATAGCCACAAGTGTGGGGTGCATATGCAGTAAAGGCTTTTTGTGGTCAGGCTATTGATCCAGCTTTAGAGGATGCTCCAAAGTGTTACTTGAATGGGTTGAGACACTGAAACATTCAGGTAAAACCATAAAATGTTGGAGAAAAAGGCACCTTGGACATTGCAACACACACAATTAAAAGCACACTATGCATTAATTTTGGATTTACTCACAGTCTGAAACTGCTGTGATATCAAGATGCATGTTCAGACTAAAATCACATATTCAATGTACTGTCTTTTCGACACTAAAGGGTCATTGGGCACATAAACATCTTGTTAGGCTTGATAATATTCTTCCAATAAAAGACTGAGATGATGCTGCAGCCATGGGTGAAAAACTACATGTACACAATACATATAGTAATTTTTATAATATTGCAGCAATGGTACAATAAGCATGCTTTTTTGATGAATTGGTCACTGTAATTGCTGCAGGAAAAAAAAAGAAGTGACACCCAGCAACAGCGGCACCTTCATGGTATTGATCGACATGGTCCAGAGGACCAGCAGAGACCTTAAGGTCAAAGGCACCGGCTTGTTAATGACCTGTAAAACAAACTGTACAGTTAAAAGGTGGCATCAATACTGACACCCTGAACTCTTCCAACACAGGTCCTAGCAGAATGTGAGCCTGCATGAAAACTCTCCATCTCTCTCTTTATTTTCGCTGATACAATTAATAATCACCAATATGTGCTGTTCTTGGTCTCTCTCTCTCTCTTCTCCCCCACCAACCTCTTCTTTCTCTGCTCAAACCCCATGGTCAAAGCTGACTGTTAAAAAGTTTTCCATCTCCACTGTCAAGGGGAGGTCAAAGTTCTCTTTGAAAATTCAAGTGCAAATCAGATGAGCTGGTATTCCAAGAGCGTCATTATGCAAGTGTTTACAATGCACTCTTAAACAGCCAGTCCACAAAGTCAGCCCAAATCTTCCAACTTTGGTTCACTGCTTCTGGAAATGTCACAAATGCTCCTAACACGGTGCATACACAAAGATCAGCAGGTCTCACGCTGCTACAAAATGGGGTCAGCAGTGGTCAAAAGCGTGTGCTGCCCGCACATGGAGAGTTGTTATTTCGCAGTTTGACCCATGATCTGTCGCACAATAGGCAAGGAGAAGCTTTTTGATTTACAATTAAGCTGAAATATAAACAACACACCTCTTGGCATACACATGACATAAACAGTATGAACGGTATGTTGCATACATAGGACAAAATAGTTTCTGTCTATTGAATTAATGGACAAATCACAAGTGGCAAGCCATCCATCAAACCAACATGACCAATCAGAACCATTGATCCACCAATTTCCCTAGTCAGCAATAATCAGGTGGCTCTCCAGCGTGTTGTGCTTCTGATACAAAGACATTTTAACAGACGTTACCTCTACATATGGAAAAGCAGAGTGATATTCCAAGAGGTAAACCTGACTCCTCAAACAAATTTGCAGTACCACTATTACATAATTAGAATGGCAGCCAAATATAATTTAATGTAAGTGGTTTATCAAGCATGTGTTTTTGTTCGTTTTTAAAATGACTGGAGTTTTGCTGAACTTGTAAGTTGTCCAGAAAAGATTATCTCATAAAAGCAGAGGCCAAAAAAAATTAATAAACAGATTTTTTCCCCCAAATCTGAGCTCAAATTGGATATTTTATTATTATGGCTGTTGGGCCAGCTGTAACCTGCTTCTATTGCTGTTTTATTGTGCTGCCTTAGATAATATTGTTTTTCTGCTGCTATAACTATGACATACTGGTGTCTCATTTTTTTTTTTTTTTTTTTTTTTTACAATTTCTTACTGGCTGTCTTGGTTTGATGTGTGGAAATCAGTCCATCTGTTTAGTGAGCAACCAGCAACACAAGGCTCTTTTCTTTCCTTCATCATAAAACCTGACATTTTAGTTAAAACTGGCACAATGACAGGGATAATTCAGGATATGCAAACATGGGAATACAATAGCCTATAAGAGCTCTCATCAAATCACTGTGCCTATATTTCTGCCAGAGTTTACTCGGATTCAGGGGTACAGACTTGCATTTATTTGAGCTGAGAGGCAGTATAATCAATATACTTTTCAGTATATATACTTTTTTTTTTCCTTGGCGATGTTGAGTGTAATGAGCCATGTCAATTTCAGTCAAATAAAATTAGTTTTGTCTAAACCACATTTTGCGGTTCACTTCTCTATCCTCCACAGTAGGTTCTGCTAGGCATTTTAAACAAGAACGTTTGCATTATTGTACATAAAAATACCAATACAAATACCATGGCTATTGTAACTACTGTAAACAAGCTGAAACATAAAAGTCACCCTCAAACACTGAAGTATGTCTGCATGCTTGATCTCCTTAATAGTGTAATTACCTCCTTAGTCATCAGCAAATAACTGCAATTGCCAGGCAGACTCCAGAGTTAACTTAGCAAGTAGACAGATGGCTGGGACAGAAAAATCATAGTTGTGCAAAATTAATACATACATATTCATTTGTGGGAATGTGTCTGGACTGTATATGTGTTATTCTTATATTTTCAACCATCAACAACCAAACATGCTGGTATTGCAATGGATCTTCGCTCATTTTTGTTTCATTAGCATCTCCACCCCCAGCCCCAGCCCCCAGACATGCAGGATAAAGCTGTAGTGAGCATGCTGAGGGAAGTGATCTGCCGTCACGGCTGATTCCTGTGAAATAGGCATGAAGCAGGCTATCTGAATCTGAACAAGACCAGCACAATGGCTGAGTTCACAGATGAAGGACATGAAACATCTTATTTGTTCCGCACTGGCTCTTTATACCACCAATGTCTTCTGACAAACTTCCACATCAGTGTCTCTTCCTCTGTGATATGGCTACATGGTGACACAAACAGTGTCACAGAACAAATCTGTCTCACCGAGCACAGACGTGATTGTGGCAAAAAATTCTAATTCTAAAAACACACACACACACACACACACACACACACACACACAAAGCTGCTTGACAGTTTTATCACAATAGGCTGCTGCCCAGGTAAAGCAAATTGTTTTTGTATGCAGTCTTTCACTCTTGCACGATCACCCACCCAACTCCACCCCAGCCCCACACCTCTGCTGGTCTTAGATTCTGTGGCCACACACACTCCCCTGGCTGGCCTTGACACACATACACACACCGCCACAGTACTGGTTGAGAGACACGAAACATCTTGTTCTTGTTAGGGCCCCAGAGAGAGACACTGAGATGCTTTTTGTTAATTAAAACCACAAATATATATTCCTATAGATATCGAAACTTGTCTGGGAAAAAAATCTGGGACCTTTAAGAAATCAAACCTTAACTATGATCCTCCTTCTGGGAAAACTGGAAACAAAAAGGATTCAGACGTGCTTCTGTTGCCAACAAAACCTTTGGGATGGGACAGACAAATTATGTGCAACATCACGAACACAGATGATTTGTCTCTAGTAGTTTAACTGGTCTTCTAACCCCAGCTTTTGCTCGTGTTGAACACAAAGGTGTTCAAAGGGGATATCCCTCAGAGGTAACCTCTACAGAAATGCCTGAGGGTAGAGAATAAATGCATAGAGCCTTTTTACTCACTTACCTTTTGATTTCTTTCATTGTCTTTAGCCTTCACTACTCCTCCCTATAGGCTCCTGAGCTTTAACCGAAGGGCTGCAGGCTTTACTTAATTGTTTTGTTCACTTTAGAAAAATCATTAAGTGTGTGTCTATGTGCGTGTGTGTGTGTGTGTGTGCACGTGTGCCAAAGGAACCTAGGGAATAATCTTAGATTGATCCATAGACATCCACTAGAACTCCTAGACTCTTTTGGCACCTCTGCAGATGGCAGACCTTAAAATACCAGTTTCCTCACAGAGGTGAGAGCTCGAGAAAGTGAAGCACAGTCTCCATAATAAAACTCACACCAACACATTGTCAAAGAAGAGTGAGAGCCATGTGCAATGTGTTGCCCAGGTTCTGTGGGAATGACATTGTTGGAGCTGTTTGACTGTGAATAATAAACAGAAAGATATAAAATAGTTGGAAAACTATAAATACAATTAATTACACATCTAAAGCATTTACTCTAATTTGAATGTGTTTTTTTCAAAAATATTGGTGTAATATCTTATATCTAACAAGTAATCAAACTCATCCCCAGAGCATGGAAGCTGGATTAACAATTGGATTAACCATCGATGCTATAAACAACTAATGTATTAACTGGCCGTTTGCTAAGAGACATCCGTCTTAGTCACTGTTTCAGCGGCTGCCAAGCTTTCTGTTCTCATAGGCACACATGCAGTTTGTGGTTATAATGGTGGCATATTTACCACTTGCTATTCACAGTAATCTTTGAAACAACATGCCTGCAGTTTCACACAGAAGTGAACACAAAGGAAATCTCATTGTGAGCTAATTCTAATGCTAAAATTTGGTTGTGCTCTGTTGATGCTGATTTTTTTTCATTGTGAGAATCTTGCGTAAGGGTCTTGTCACGTGTATAATGGCTTAATGATGAACTTGGAAAATGAAGAAGCAGGATTGCATGTGTATTGCATTTATTGTTAGACTTCTAATACATGTTACACATAAAAATGTAATTAACACAGAATTTCAATGCTTACTATGGAAAAACATACTTGGACAAGCAATGCAGTGGTTAGATTTATGCTTTCATGTCCTTATACAATGAGTTTTGCAAACATAACACTATCATGCGCGAGTTTGTCTGTAGCTTTTGGTGTTTACACTTCTCTAAACCAAATCAAGAGCAGGACAAAGATGCAATCATTAATCTATGCTGTTATTTACTACCACCTTGGCTGTCATGATGTTCTAGTCCTGATTAGTTTGCGTCTGATTAGTTTGCCAGTCATCTGTAAATCACCTGAAACTGTATGACAGATACAAATTAAGCACTGTATTGGTCTTAATCAGATTATTATGGGCATGCAGAGTAAACAAAGCCTTCATCAGACTCACCACAGGCAGGAATTTTTTCATGTGGGGGAATTAGGAATAAATTAAAAATTAAAACTTCCATCCAATTCTCTGTCTGCCCTTTTCTCAGCAGTGGAGAAGAGGATGCTGCTGCAGAACGTAGCCTGTGTTTGACAACAGAGATACATCAGTGTGAACTGTCTTCTGCCATCAGCCCCAGACATTTTACCTTGCTCCAACTCCATCTCTCCTATTCAGGTCTAATAGGCAATCTGTCTGTCCCTACTATCCTCACCCCTGTGATTGGCAGCTAATTAATTACAATTGTGCTGTGCTGTTTTTTTTTTGGTTACTTTTTCCACCATGTACCCCTTTGTTCGTGGGTTGCCTTTTTAGCCACACAGCAGAGGTAGCTCTGATGATAGCAATGTCGCTCTGTTAACTGGTCAGACCAACATAGAATAAAGTGAAATATTTTAATAACTATTCAGTGGATTGTCATGAAATGTGGTTTGTTGATCCTCAGACTTTTCATCTAGTGCCAACCACAGGTTAAAAATTTACACAAGACTGGCGATTCATTTACAGTAATATACACTAACATTTTATGAACATTTAAACAAAAGTATTTCCTTTTGTTTTTGGTGTGTAATGAGCATTGGTCTATGGCTGTCTGCGCCATTATTATACTGTATTCCTGCAGAGAAGGGCAAGACAAAGTACTGCATAATAGTTAAGAATTGCACATTTGTATTCTTGTCGTATATATATATATATATATATATATACAACAAAAAATTATTATTCACTACCACTGCACAAGCTGCATGTATGAGTTGAGACCACAGAGATAATGATGTTTTGATTCCTAAGATAAATTTTTGTCTGATTGAATTTCCTTAAAAAGCTTGAAATGAGAATTAGCAGCACGATGTCTGTGATTTAAATGAAAGTGACACAGGACAGACTGTCGGGCAGTCCGTGTGAAGAGGTAGTGGATGCAAAAACAGAGAGTCAGAGAGAAAGCGTGAGGCAGGAGCAAAAGATGGGCATGTGAAATTACACCTGCAGGTCTGTTAGCTTTAGCAGCCAGAGTCTAGCAGTGTGATGTCCCATAAAATACCCCAAGGGTCCGCAAGGAATAAAGAGTGAGTAAACCTCACATATCAAAGTTTCTTTTTCTCTCACACTCCCGTTATTGCTCCTGTGCCTCTCCTTGACAGCCCCGTGATTCATTTCCTTCTGCCTGAAAGACGGGAAATGAATAGAAAGCTTGGATATTGTCAGGCGCTAAATGGGAAAGCAGTTGCTCTGGAGACATAATGCAGGTGCAGGTAAGAATGGCGAGTTCAGTTTAAAATGCCACTCAGTCCCACCACACAGCACACAGCAACACCTGTCTCATATGGCTGACGAAAAAAAGAGAGGATGGTTGATTGGGTGTGTAATGTTCATACATCAGCATGGTTTATGCTTGAGTGGGATATTCATCTCTTTGCTGTCAGACTGCAAGATCTCCACACTTTGTTATACACCTGCACCTTAGAATGTGTTTTTCACATTTGCATTTAACTAAAGAGAATACAACTGACCTTAAAGTTTAACCTCTTTTGTTAAAAAACAAACTGGCAACTAGTCAGGTGTATGAGTTGCCTGCAAGATAAATCTGTTGAGATTTGCAGGAGTGCATGTGGGTTGAACACACCCACAGCACCTTTGATGTTTCCTTTACACCTGCTTATATATGCTTAGCGCGAACTGAAAAAACACTTATATTTTCTCACACACTGACACACTCACATAACAATGTCTTATAGTAAGGAGAGATGAGCATAATTGTGTTACAGAGCGGGTCGTATCATTTCTGGTGTTTGTGTATGTACATTGTTGGACCAACTTGCAATTAGAGAAGCTCCAAGACCTGATTGAGTACAAAACTCTCTTTAAGGTGTGTGTGTGTGTGTGTGTGTGTGTGTGTGTGTGTGTGTGTGTGTATATATATATATATATA
>CM076664.1:7006313-7046970 GCA_038496675.1 Rachycentron canadum | reverse complement strand
CACACACACACACACACACACACACACACACACACACACACACACACACACACACACACACACACAGAGAAAAGCTTGGTCTGCCCCTGAATGAACACTCATGTGCTACAGTATCTACATTTTTTTGATGACTGTCCTGGCTGTATTAATGGGATAGGAGATGAATACTCTTTCTTAAAGAGGAAGTCACACAAATTAGTCAGTTTACCGGTTTGAGGTCATATGTATTTTGTGGCTCTGAAGGCAGTGACACAAAGTCAGATAAATGTCACTTGCTCCTCATTAGCGCGATACATTAGTTATTCCATTAGTTATTCTAGTACAGGTTAATAAAGCCACACCTTGATTACCATACAAGCTGTTAATGGTCGAGGTGTATTGTGGGTAATGTAGGCGCTATAATAAACTAATATCTAAAAGCATGTTCAGTTCCACAAACTTTTTCTTTCTTTCGATAAGTAAGTGTAATCAGGGCTGTTGTAATATTAAATTTCTATTAAAGAAATAACACGTTTAGATATTATTTATTTGACATAAAAAAATAACTGAACTTGTCAAGACTGTGTGGATGTGTTCAAAGAGCACAGAAATATTTCTAGTGTTTTCATGTAAGAAACAAAAAATAAGACATAATGAGTAGCTGATTTTTTAGCCCAAATATAAACATATTGTTTCCACTAGATACTCTTTTGTTCATACTGTTGTTGATAGTTTGTTTGACTTCAACTTCAATGATGAATGATAGAAGAAAATGATAGGAAATGGAGATTTCTTCTTTTTTGTCAAAATTATGCTTAAGATTGCCTAAAAAATATCTTTCAGCAGCTGTAATGTTTTCTCCTAGCAAATAAATCCATGCAAATGCGTGTTCCTGTTTTTATTCAGTGCATTTTTTTCATTGAAAAAAAAAAAAAAAAATTGAATGTTATTGTAAAAACAACACACACAACAAAATAATTTGAAATAACTTCCAAAATCCCTAGAGGTACAACCACTCACAGTAGAATATAAGAAAACAAATTTACAGACGCTTTTATGACTCATATGACTCACAAATCTGGGTGAGCTGTGCTACTGTGTGCTAACCCGGGCTGGATTTTTGGAATCCAGTCCAAGGTTAGTTTTGTGTCACACACTCCTGACGTCAGACATTGCAGTTATGGGGGCTAATTATGGACCAACACAGGGGGATTTCTGCCTCTAGTGAAAGCTGCACAGGTGGAGAGGTTAGTCGAGCTGCTGACTCTTTCAGAAACTGTCTGTCTGAGTCAAGCACTCATATACAGTGTGTGTGTATATATATTTATACACAGAATATATATACACACACACACTCCATGCACGCGTACACACAAACTAAGTGTAGCCTATATTTTTTGCAGTGTAGAATGTCTCCAGGTAGAGAGGCGAGAGTTTTCCCTCAGTGCAGAAGCCATTAGTCAGAATGGAGGTGATTTATGGGTTGTCTCCTTGCTGAATTTAAATTAACTGCCATGCTGTATGGAGAGAGGGAGGAGGGAACCACTACTTTTCGGGTTGCTGCCCTTTGCACTCCACCTCTCACTCTCTCTCTCTGTCTCTGTCTTTCTCTCCCAGTCTGCCATGCTCTCAGTCTCTCTCTCTCTCTCTCTCTCTTTTTCTCAGTCCCATGGGAGGAATTTGGAACGTTTTTTTGCATCCAGGTGTGTTGTCAGGTGGTCAGCTCACTCAAGGATCTTGGCAGATTTTACTGGAAAATATGCTCAGCCAGATGAAAACGTTTTTTTTTTTTTTTTTTTTAGGGGAAAAAAATAAGCAGAAAACTGAATCATAAAAAGACACGTGCAAGGTCAAGATCAGCAGTTACTGTGCAGAAGTTGCTGTGTCTTATGGATCGGGATATACACACTTGCACATACAACAGTCTGCAGTAAAAGCTCCAAAAAACACATTATGTGTAAATATATACAATTTTCCCACACTTAATTGTGATTAATCATAAATGTGCGTCCAAATGTGGAGATACAGCATTACTAATCATGGCTTTCTCATTATTCCAGGATGTGCTGTCCCTGCTCCCGGATCCATATTAATGATTTTCATATTAATGATGTTTTGTACTGTACTCTCTCCTCCCTGATGGCTGTATGATATATAACTGAGCTGGGAGACAGGCCTGCAGTGTGACATGGGAGCTAAAAGGACAGGAACTTCATCAGAGTTCATCATAGATTCCCTCCACATTTGTAAATGATTCATCGAGTAGACTTCATATACATAAATACATACTTATTACATAATACTTAATGCTGCATGGGTTGCCCCTGCCATGAGAGAGAGAGGAAGGGAGTTGGCTGGGGTTAGAGGTTAGAAGTCAGGCGCCCATGGGTGACTGGCAGACAGAGCTGAGAGGGTGAATGGTGGGGGTGGGGGGTGAGGATGACTCCATATGACATTGCACTGTAGCCTGTGAGGAGTTTTACATGGCATATCAGTGCTGTGAGTATTTATTTTTAGTTTATTTTCTACATACACAGATATTTGCTTTTTCTGCATTAGTCCTTCTTTGCTGATGAGAAGTTTTTCCAGCAGCTTTATTGCTTCAACTCACAAAACGCACACATATTGTCAATCTGATCAGACAGGCACTTGTAAATTGCTGCAGATTGGGATATCATGACTTCTCAGAACTAACACCCACAGGACAACACAGTCAATAATCTTGTGAAAAGAAATGTCCAGATTTTGTATTATTTAAATCGGATCTGACCAACAGCAAAATCTTTAGGAGAGGCGAGGTCTGCCACCACGAACTGAGAGAGGTATCAATGCTTTGTTAATCTCTTTATATTTTTGTGCAATTATGACTTCAAATCTACAACCCTGATTATCAGCCTCATTTATTAGACACAATAAAATACATGTTATGACAAAAACCAGCCTGTGAAAAGTTAGTTGTCTTTTTTTATCCAAGACCATTATACAACCTTAACTGCATGATTATTAGTGTAACCATGCCTTAATGAAGCACTTAAAACAAAGCACAAGCTTTTCCTAAATTGAATCAAGTGATTTAGAGCCATGACCATTTCGCAACCTTTATCTTGTGTTTATTATTGTTATATTCTATAAAGATCTGGTACACCCGCTGCTGGCTTTAGCTTCATATTAACAGCACAGACATGAGGGTGGTATCAATTTTCTCATCTACATCTTATCATAAACGCAAATAGCCGTATTTCCCAATATATCAAAATACTCCTTTAAACCAAAGATGGGGCAGTTTGAAGTACCACAGCTGGCTCACTTGATTAATAAATCTTAAGCATCTTCCTCTATCACTAGCACTTATCCTGCACACCACTTATTACATACGAGCTAATAAGAATGTATTTTATGTGATAAATGCTCAACACAGGAGATGAAACACCTCGCTCATAACACTCCTCATCTCCTCTCTTTTGTCTCACCTCTGGGGAAGCAGTCTACTCCACAGAAGCTTGGTTCCCTTCCCCGAGAACACAACATTCCTCTGTGGTTTCTCTTGCAAGACCGGGCCACAGAGAGCCTTCGCTGGACTCCAGCTGAGGTTTTGACAGGCTCTTGTCTTCAATGCCTGGATAAAGGAAACCAACCTGGGACTTCCCCTGGGTCAGACAAGAAGAAGGAGCAGAAACAGAAAAACAAATATATCTACACCAAATATCATTCACAAAAAGATGTATTTACAAAATTGAGGTTTTAATACAAATTCTGCAGAAATCCGTTTAACATTAATTAACTCAAGTAACAGATTCCTGTGACAATATCAAGATTAAATTAACAATCCAGTCAACATGTGATCCACACTAATCAACAGAAAGGCATAAACATTGAATTTAATGACTTTTTTGATTTCATCAGAGAAGGGAAAAGGTAAGAATCACTTAATCATGTTTATTATAAGCAATGACTTCAGGCAAAGCAAAAAAATTAGATTTCATCCTCATCCCCCTGCACATCTACTCTATGCTCTATATTTTCCTGTTTATCCAGTATGATAAATAGAATCCTTTACATGTTCGACCGCTGAAAAAGATTATTTATTTTAGGAATTTTAGGCACAGTTGTTACCAAGAGTAAATTAATGTCCAGTAAAAGCAAAATTTCTCCTAATAGCAAATGGTAGCTGATTATACTGCTTCAAGACTCAAAGCACAGGCAATAAATATTGCAAATATAACGTATCCCTTGAATCTAGGATTCTGACCTTTCTTGTGAGGCAGGATTCAAATCAGATGCAAGTGGAGGAGGGAGGCAGAGAGGAGAGCGATGTGAAGTGTTTAGCAAGGAGATGAGTTTTCACTTCATGCTGTGAGTGACGCTGCAGTCCTGGCCGAGGTGGAAAGGTCAGCCCATCATTTGGGAGCCTGGAGGGAGAGAAGTCAAGACCGAGTGGAAGAGTGGAAGCCACAACCGGCTCGCTGCAGGCAAAGCAGACTGAGGTAACATACGTATGAATCACACACACACTTACACACATAGCACGCCGCACCGCCAGGTTCATTATGATACCTGGGTATATTAGGCAGCCCTGCAGCAGGTCAGTTAAAGAGCAAGTCGGTGGTTTCTCACTTCCTCTTCACTCTGCAGACGGAGGACAAAGAGTTAAACAGTTATTTCCCAGGAGCTCTGCTGCTCAGTCAAGGACAAGAAGACAACATTTAGACAGAGGCTAAAGATCAAGCCATGTTCATGGCAGACCAAATTCAGCTCCCCTGAACATCTTCACTTAATCGTCTGTACAGTAGCCTACTCTCGGCTGATAAATGTGTCTGTGTAATCAGCTTGTAAATATTTCATAATCTTACATCTAGTGCATGCGTCTGTAATCAGACCATTGCATGCAATACGGCTGATTTGACCGAAAGTGACATAAAATGCAAAGTGGTTGCAACATGTCGCAATCACTTTGGTATTAGGATGTACAGAGCAAACATGAGGGCCCCTCACAGTAACATGAAGAAACACCAGACTAGCTCCCCTTTTAATGGGTGAACTGACCACTGTCACGTGCTTTAGTAAACAGGGCAGACGTCAGGCTTGATAGAACCAAGACTCCTGTAGTGAGGAGGAACACATGGCCTGAAGGTATTCTTAGTGTGTGTGTGTGTGTGTGTGTTGCTCTTTTCCCTCTCGAGTCATGTCCTTCACTGTTTCTGCATTCACCTGGATATTCTGTGCATTATAGTGCGCGTCAGCAAGAAATCACTGAGGCAGAGACGGCTTAAAGCAAATGCATATTAATTTTCCCAGCACACGTATAAAACAGCTCCTCCCCAGACACAAAGATTGCCCTCTTTCTCCCTTCTTTCTCTGTCATGAGCAACAACACACAAATATACACACACACACACACACACACACTTATTCCAGAGGGACTTTGCAGAAGCTGTGGGCAATTCCCATCCAAACCACATTTTTCCTTTCCCATTTATCTTTAAATGCACAAATGCACCATCTTCCCTTCACTCACCATCTTCAATTTTGACTTCCTCTGCCCTGGCCTCTTTGTTTTGAAGCCCCCACCTCCCCCTCAGCCCTCCCCAACTCCAAACCACCTCAGTGGGTGCCAAGCAGTCACAGCAGTGGCTTGATCCTGGCACTTATGAAAGGAGCTCTTTGATAAGCCTCGGCCAGGAGCAACACAAGGGAAGCAATCAGAGACACAAACTCAACTAGAGATGAGGCATCTACTGTGTTTACTTGTGTGTTTGTGATGTTGTTTTGTTTCTGTGACCTGTTAAACTTTCCCCTTTGGAAAAAAAAAAAAAAAAAAAAAAAAAAAAATCAAATCCTTGAAAGTCTTTTTCACTCTTCCATGTTATGAGGTTTTCCCTTGTGCACTTCTGAAACTCTTAGAAACACATTTGTTCTGCCTCTCCATCTCTTTGTAACCAGGGAGAACAACAAAGTGATTAAAAGCTTTTGAGGTGTGTTTGGATGTGGCTGATGCCTGGACACAGCGCTACTGAGGTTGTACTTTCCCGTTTTCCTTGTCCTCACATCCGCTCAGTTACTGTATATCAAAAGCTTTCGCTCTCAGTCTGGAGTAAATGCCTAAAAATAATCCACTGTTTTAAACATAGACATGTGTCTGCCCCATCATTTATATGGCTTAAGACAATATTTCACTTAGCTGGTTTGGTGTCATTATGCAATTTCTCAAATTATCGCATCTCCCACTTTAAAATCCATCTGTTGCTCTGCTAAAGCATGTCCTTCAGTTTTAACATGGCCTGACTGTTCTCTGGATGAATGTCAGAGTCTGAAATATGCTCCCAAAAAACTGTTTGGGTCAGTGGATAAGTTTGTGTCAAGACTTGTGTTGAAATGAGTATGAGATCAGGTAAAGACCAAGACTGTAAAAAGAAATCTACTCCTCTGCATGGACTATGATTTTCTATATTCACTGAATTCCTATTAACTAGAGTTTTTCTTTTAATCGTTTAACTGCAAATGCTGTTTATGGATCACACAAGCGTAAATCAGCAAAGTTGAAAAATGAAACCAAAAAATATTCCAAAAAACTTTGAGATTCCTCAAATGAGACGGGCTCCAAAAGTGAGTCAATGTCCACAGGCTCCAATGTTAAAATGCCCAATGCCAGTTATTTCGCTTGGGAAAACAGAGAACTAACATGAGACTTTCATTTATCAGATGACCATAAAATTATTTGTGATAAATGTTAATGTTGCTCTGTCACTCCTCGATGTGTAAATAGGTAACAGCTTGCGAACAAACTCCCCAAGTTTACAGCATGTCTCTGGCGCCCCCAGGTGGCCGAAAATAATCAGTTAGTGCAGGTTTGAAATATTTAAATGGCATCAGCTACCAAACGACTTGCAAACTTGCGACTTAAAAACATACCAGGACAAAAGAAAACCTTTCCCCACTGATGGTGATCGCGGTGCGACACCAAACAGAGAACTCTTCGAGATGGAAAACGTAACTCTTGATGGACAGAAACTTGTGGCTGTGTAGTAGTTTTAAAAATCTGACATTTGTGAGGCGTCGCAAAAAAAAAAGCTAATAAGCTATTAAGTTTTGAAACATGCCATTGCAAACATTAAAAAATGTTTCACCACAGCTTCATTGACACTCACGCATTCTCTCCCTGTATGAACCGACAGATCAAGCAAAACAAACCAGCCCCACTGATACAAAGCTCATCTGTCACAGCAGTTAACTCCCTCTCCATGTTGTACCTCTTGCTCCCCTTCTGCCTCTCTAATGCTTATCTTCTCAGCTTTCTCATCTCTCTTTCATCACTATCGCTCTCTGTTTGTCCTTTCTGGTGTGCATTGATCTCTGTGGTTCAGAGATTTAGAGATTTGGGGCACACTGATCTGACTGGCAGTTACAGGCAGCAGGTGTGAAGAACAAACAATGGCCCCCTAAACAAACCCCAAAACCAATTTAGGGCTTGTGTGCTTCCTCATATAGGCAAACTCCATGTCTGTTATGAGGAATAATACAAAACAGGCAAATATGCATTGCTGGAACACCTGGTGTGCCTGTTATTTGGGTAAGTCTCACAGACTCAGCTCAGTGATAAATTAGACAACAAACTGGTGATGCCATAAGTGTGCAACTGAAGTTTAATGATGATCAAGAGACAGAAATCCTGCAAAAATAACTGGTGATATGTCAAGTGCGGTGGTGACGAATAGTCAGCCATCCTGCTCGTTGATCTATCTCAATCCGTCACAAGAGCTCGGTCCAGCTCAGGCACAAACAGTCCCATCTGAGCCAGAAACAGGCAACCGCGAGATGTGCAGAGCCAGGAGCTGGCAGATTTTCGCTCCAGCTGATGACGACACCAGCTGATATCACTTATTAACACAAGTTTAAACAGAGAGGTGGAATTAATCAGCAAAAACACCCGGTGGACTAAAAAGCGGCTGACTTATTTAAAACTGTGTTCATTGCAGAAAAAGGTGAAAGTAAGAAAGACCCTGAATGACTGACACTGAAACAGCCACACCTAAAATATACGTTCTGTAAATATTCTAACGAACGTCACCAGATATCTATGACCTTGAACTGCACATCCCTGGACTGTTTGTGGTATTCCAGCTACCAGCTGTATTGGCTTCAGTTTTGTGATTCAAAGCCAGAGATACCATTACCTCCTGTGAGGCTGACATGAACAATTTTTTTCCCTTCTCCCCACTGTTGACACGAACGTGCCATATTCTTCCATCTGTCTTGACACATTTGTCCATCTTGCGTTCTATGAAGACCAACAACACTGGAGACCGACGTGTTTGCAAACACACAGCGCATTTCATATAATGACTGTGTTTGTTTGCCATCTACAGACTTTATCATTTGTTTTCTTACTTTACCATTCATCACTCTACAGGATGAAAATGTCAAACAAATGACATCACTGCTGCATATAGATTTTTTTTCTCCCAAACAGAACCCTTAATTTGATAAAAAACCATGAAATCAATACCTAAAAAAAGACACCAATAAGAAATGGTGTCAGTGCGTTTAGGTGGAGAAACACAGTTATTGACATGCGGGAAAAGCAGAGAGGGGAATGAAATAACAGGGTCAACGTCAGTGGCCTCTAACAGAAGGATAGAGATGTCTTTACCCTTAAGTAGCCCTGTGTGATGAGCCTCATTTAAAAAGTCTTAGACCAGTTTTACATGTGTGGTTGCATTTTGTTGGTTCACTCTTGGCTTTAACTTTTATAATTAACACCTTTTTTTTTTTTTTTTGAGAAGCTGCTAGCATCTCCTGGCATGGCAGATTGAAGTGTTGTCTTGTGTCTGTGCACATATATGCATGAATCTTTAGAACCCACCTCCAGGAAAAGAGAGAAAAAAAAAAGACTGTCTTTCCACAGCTCCATCTTTATTTTTAGAGGCTGGATGCTGATGAGAGAGGAGAAAGCAAGGGAGTGAGAAACGGCTGCAAAAGTGGGGAGGGGGGAGAAAGTGGGGGAAAGCAAGGGAAGGAAAAAAGGAGAGGGATAGAAGAAGGGGAGCAAGATGGTCAGGAAGGTGGTGTCGGTTCTACTGTGGATCAGGAGAGTGGTAGAAAGAAATGCAATGTGACGAGAGACCTTCCTCTAAGTGAGCTGGAGAGAGAGCGAGAGAGAGAAAGGGGGACGTAACCACACCAACCTCTCACTCGATGGGGGGGAGCAGAGGGGAAGGAGGGGGGGCTCCGCTGCTACTGCCGTATAAAAAGCCAAGCCTGAGAATCCGGCACCACAAACTCACCACACATACACACATATACACACACACACACACACACACACACACAAACACACAGATCCAGTGGCTGCTCTGTATCTCTCACACACACCCACTCTCATCATTCTCTCTCTCTCTCTCTCTCTCTCTCTCTGTGTGTGTCTCGCTCCCTCTGTCTCTCACTTCATTCCTCTGGGCTCTGCATCCTTCTTGCTTCTTCTCACAAGTCAGATTGTGTTTGTAAGTACGCGCTGAATGTCTCCCTCTGTATGCTTGGGCTTCCTTAAATTTTTTTGTATGTGTGAATGACTGGTTGCCTACTTTAGTGTGACTGAGCAGAGCAGTGAGGTTTATCAAGTGTATGTGGGTCTCTGTCTCACCCTCACACACTCGTCGCTCCTCTTGCCACTCTTCTCGGGATCTCTGGGTCCCTTTCATCGGTGACAGGCTCCCCACACCAAACAGTCACCATTTCCGCCCCCGGGAGACCCACGCTGGCAGCGCAGCCCCTTCCCCGACTCAGCATCGGGAGGAAGACCCTGGTGGCGGCTGCCGTAGGGGTTATGCTGGTCCTGGTGCTGGTGGTCCTCATCCCTGTCCTCGTCAGCTCCGTGGGTACAGATGCCAGCCACTATGAGATGCTGGGCACCTGTCGTATGGTGTGCGACCCCTACCTGAACAAGGGCACTCCAGCCAGCAGCACCAGCTCCACCGGTCTCCAGGCTGAGGCAGAGGCGTTGAGCGACCACAGCAACGTGCTTCCACCCTCCACCTTGCTGCAGGGTCCACAGGGGAAGCCTGGCAGGCCAGGCAAGCCCGGACCACCTGGGCCACAAGGAGAACCGGGACCACCTGGACCGGCTGGGCCTCCTGGTGACAGAGGGGATCAAGGACGGACTGGAATTTTGGGTCTGGGGGGAAATGGAGCTATCAGCACAGCCACCTACAGCACGGTGCCTCGGGTGGCCTTCTATGCAGGGCTTAAGAACCCCCACGAAGGCTATGAGATCCTCAAGTTTGACGACGTGGTCACCAACCTGGGCAACAACTATGATGGCATTTCGGGCAAGTTCATCTGCAGCATACCGGGCACATACTTCTTCATCTACCATGTGCTGATGAGAGGAGGGGATGGCACCAGCATGTGGGCAGACCTCTGCAAGAATGGCCAGGTTGGTGCTTCGAAACTTTTTCTGAGTTTCCTCTCCCCCAGTGTAAGCATGCCTGACTCCTCTGGCTCACTCTCCTCCTCCCTAAATGGCCCTCTCTCAAAAAATAAGATAAAATAAAATCATACATTGCAGGAAGCTGATTTTTTCAGCCCGTGAATAAAAAGTGACTTTGTGCGGCGAGCGTGCGCATCTGCCATGCGCCTCCAGAGCCCGGAGCGCACAGCTGTGGCAGCCAGCGCTGCCTGGAGGTAAAGATGTGTTGACTAGTTGCGTCCCCTCTTCTCATGATGCGTCCGGACATTGCCGCGTCCCGCGATCCAAAAGGACGGTCACAGTGTGGGCGGGTAGTGCGCGCCGGTCCTTTCTTTCTTTTCTTTTCTTTTTTCCTGCCTTGACACTGTAAAATCTGGAAACCGATCAGGCGTCTCGTCTCGTCTCTTCTGCACTGGGACTAATGTCTTATGGAATTTAATGGCAGTTCGTGTCGGGAGTGCTGGAATTTAAAGTGGCTCAGAGTGGAAAGTCTGGAGAGATGATGAAATTGCAGGAGTTGGAAATGGTTTTAAAGCCGCAAGAATGAAAGCAACCAAGATGCTGCCCGGCATCTTTTGTCTGGTTAACTCTGTGGAGTGACTGTATTGCATTTTTAGCCATTAATATCAGTTAATATCTGACTATTATTATCACTATAATTATTAGATAGCTTTCTGTTTCAAATGACTCATTTAGCTTTCGGGGCATTGTGTGTAAAAAGGGGGCTGACAGTATTTAGACCATACCTTTCCCTGTAAACCCGTCGGATAGTGTTATCTGTCCGCCGCTGCGTCCATCTGTCTTTCCCCGTCGTGTTAAATGCATTAGGACGTCTACGTGACCTATTCACGGCTCCTTTGATGCATCGTTTTAATGGGGCGCTAATCTTATTTTTGCGCCCCCGGGCCCCGGGGGTCTTCTCAGGTTGGTAATGTGCGCCAGTGCAGTTTGCAGCCTTCCGATCAGCCGTCACGTCTCTTCCCTTCAAAGTGGCTCCGAAACGCGCTTTGCCCGTAAAATGATGGATGTTGCTCCAACAGATATTTCGGTCACTGTTGCTGCTTCAACTCTGCCTGAACAATACCTAAACAAATACGAAAAACGAGATGCACGAATAAAAAGAAGTCAAGAAAATAAGCAACCTGTCATAGATTTTTTTTTTTTTTAAAGGCTTTAACATTTATTATAAAAGAGAGTAATTTAAGTGATCAAAACCAAAGCTCATGGAGACTCTCAGTACTTCCTCGAAGAATATTCAAATTCATAACATAGTCAGAAATGATGAGAAAGTAGAAGTTAGGAGGCATTTCACACCCTGTCAGCTGAGCTTCATCATGTCTTGCCATCATCATCATCTTTGTCTTCGGTGTCAGTTGTGTACACACACACACACACACACACACAGTGATGAGAATTGCTGCTGGTGACAGACATTTTTCTGACTGAATGTTACACAGAGGAAATGTTATTTATGAAGATGTGTACTTTCTGGTGGACTGTGCTCCACAGTCAGATGAGACAAGATAAACCATCAACAGTTGACTAAATCAAAGTTCTTCGACTTTCACTTGACACAACGGCCCAGCAGCCTCTGTCACCTCTGCTCTCTAAAAAATCTAATCAAATCAAATAAAACAAATAAATAATATTTTTGGTTTAAATTTAATTTTTTATTATTTTTTTTTTTTTTTAAACTTTGAGCGTTTTGGGTGGAGTAAAGCAGAAAGCTGTTTGAGGGTCTTGTATTACAAGTGCTGAGACCACGAGGAAATAAAACAACAGTTGGCTTTGTCTCTGTGGCGTGAATCTTTCAGTCCTGCCAAGGCCACTAGAGGTTAATTCCTTTACCCTGGCCAAGTTCATACCCAGCAAGAAAAAACAGAGTTATAGCAATTGCCTTCTATATATAATGTCTCACTCAACAGTAATGTTTATGGGTGGGTGTAAAAGCATTGATATATAATAGGGGAAGAAGAACATATGTTCCTATAAAACGCCTTCTGTTCCCGCTTCATTGTGCTCCCAAGAGGAGGGTGTGGAGGTACTTAAGTTAGACGCACACAGCGTGCATCTCCAAAGACCCACGTAATGTTTATTAAGTGCTAGCTGCTTCTCTGTCTCCGTCTTCCTCTGTCCTGTGTCACAGCTTAAGCATAAATGCGCTCTCCTCTTGCTGTGGTGTTTATTAGGGCTGTAGGCTGACGAAGAAGGCCCCAGAGCCTCAGTCTGTGTAAGTGACTGTGAATGGTTATAAATGTTGGGCCAACTTATGCTACATCATTGATGAAGTGCTGAGAGTCAGACTGAAGCTGCTCCAGTCACACTGGTGCTTTCCTCAGCTCATTAAGGCTGCAAAAAGCTACGCTGTGAGTTGGGACAGGGGAGGCCGGGGAATTGCAGACAATACCAGTATTTTATCATCTTTTGGCTTTAGTGAAGCAGCGGGTTTCCAGGCCCTGCAGTGCTGTTTCACTCCAGCATGTGCTCCTCCCACTCCAGGGGTTCTTAGAAGCTGTGTTCAACATCAACATCCACGGGTTACTTTATTTCTTCTCCTCTTTTTCTCAGCCCCCCCCCCCCTTTCACTTGGCAGAGTGCTACACAAGAATCGCAGCACTGTCCCCAGAACCTTGACACTTTTTCTAGCTAGACCAAAAAGTTAGCTTCCTGGTAAACAAACAAATAAGGAATCTATTTTCGGCACAGCACACTTTATCCGCTTTCCAAGTTCCTCTCCACACACTCTTCTGGCTTTCTGGCTTCTTCATCGCCTGTTCTTTTGCGTGTGTGCCAAATATTCCAACCAATCCTAAACTCCCTCCCCATTAAATCAGTGCTTTGCTATAACCTGTCTTGGACACATCCTGAGAGACATGGCTTTGACAATGAAGACAAATTTATTGGACGCAGCAGAAGGGGAGACAGAGGAGGACAGAAAAGACGTAGTTATTGTGCCATTGTGCTATCGAGTCTATTTAATTGTAATTAAAAAGCTTGAACCAGATCCAGGATGTGTTTGCGCTTCTCCTCTCCGTTCCCTTCTTAATATTGTTATTAATCCGCAAAACCGTTTCAGAGTTAATTAAAAGCAATGACTTCAGCGTCAGTCTCTCAAGAGGACCATAGTGAATAATCACTCTGTCTCCTCCTTTAATAAGCTTCAACGTCCTTCGTGCACATGGCTCTTCCCTAGCAATTACCTCTGCAGTCTCCTTCTCGCATACACACACACATTCACACATGCTCACACTCACACGAGTGCGCGAATGCTCCCCCACCCTCCTTCCCTTTCTAACCCACTGCCTCAGCCCACCCCAACTGTGCACTGCCCTCCATCTCTCCTCTGTGTTAGGTCTACAGGAGCTCACTTTTCTAAAGTTTTCATCTTAAAAGAAAAACTTATTTAAAGAAAAAAAGAATACGAATTGCAGTATCACAGAATCGATTTGCTAACACACATTGCCATCAATATTCTTCATTGCTCGCAAGTGATGCATTGCACTATAACAGAAGAGGTTACAGCATACAATCTTTCTCTTGGATTTTGTTTTTGGAGCTTCAAAGAACAGTGATTCCTTTTTCTTTTTTTTTCTCCCCCAACCCTAGAGTGTTGCTCAACTTAGCTCAGTCGCGTGTCGTTTCCCTGTCAAACCATTCGCCTCAGTCCATCTCCGCTCGTGAAGGCACCTCCAGGGAGGGTTTCTTCAGCTCGGGTGCACACCAAGACTGTTTATCCTGTTGCTGTGTATCCAGGTGAAACCCACGCATTGTGTTTAGCATGTGGTGTCAATCCCAACATTAAATATGTGAGCTGAGCCATCTGGATGAGGGCCTGTTCTGTTTGGGTTGATTATTGACATATGTTCTACAGGAAGGCGCGGACAACAGAGAGAAAAATCATTCATATCACTGATGGGCTGTGGCCTTTGCAGATTTTTTTTTAACACAACAGTTTTTTTTCCCCCCCTGTATTTTTAAGTATTTAAGAAAAAATAGGAGTGGCCATTGCGAGCACTAAATCTACACACAGATACAGCAAAACTTAGACTTGATTGATTTTAACATTCTGGTAATGTTCGGACCTGCTATTCCTCATCGTGGTCTGACTTCAGCACTGAGAGGCCTCTGTGTGTCTGCCTGGTGTAACAGAGAGACTCTGTCTGAAATAGACAGGCAGGGTTTGAGAGAGCCTCCCTCAGTCCCTCAGCCTCTTTGCCTGCAGTATTGATCCCCTTATGTGTATGTGTGCATGCGTGTGTGTGCATGTGCACATGTCTCTTTCCTTCTTCTGACAGACCCGTTTCTTTCTGTGTGATGTATACCGTGGCACTTCTTCTATAATCAGCCTGAGAGGTAGTGGAGGCGGACCTTTGGCCTTGATCTGCTGTGTAATTGGACATTGGATTTGACACTCTGCCGAGTGGAACATTAGAGCTGGCCTAATTAGGTGCGAAGGCTATTAAATGAAGATTGGCCCATGTTGTTAGGAAATATCACACAGATTGGAAATGTCAAGATCACATCGGGCTGTCATCTGCAAGCACAGGGAAGAAAATCTATCATTTATTGGTGAAGTTTCAAAACTTGCTCAAAAACTGCCCACCACTTGTCTGTAATAATTCAATTTACTTTTAAAAACATTTTACTCTCAGATACAGAAAGCCAACAGCACACACAGTCTGTCTGTGCATCTTAGATTAAGGAGCTCATGAAACACTTCTATAATGTCTCGTGTACTTAGAGACCAAAAACATACAGTCTAAAATAGGCTGTGGATTGTCTCCTGTGGCTGGCTGACTCAAGGATGCTATGGTGTTGACTCACAAGGCTTCTTCATTATAATGAGGGCCATATGGGAGATAGACAAGTGCCCCTGGCCCTCTTATGCAAACATCTCTCTCTCTCCGCCTCTCCCCACGCCCTTGACATTTAGCCGTCCCCCCAAATTCAGTCTTCAGCGATACCCGCAATTATCCTCTTCCTCTTCACAGCAAAGCAGCAAGTCAATGGCTTCAAATGACTCACAGTCTGCTACATAACTCAATGTGTTTAACACCTGCTGCCTGCCTCTAAAACGAATGCGGCTAAGACATCAACAATCACCCCAGCAAAAGAGGGTGAATGGGCTACTGTATTAAAAATGCATGTCATAGCAAAGCTGACAGTCTGCCTTCTCATCCAACACTTGTACAGAAACTCACTTTGCCTCATTTTAGAGGAGGCTTTTTTTTTTTATTTAAGAAAGGAGGGAAATCTAAGTGCCTGAGGATTACTGGGAAGCACACTGGGGAAAAAAAAGAAATAACAGGCTTAGTGTGAGCAAAGGTTGAAAATTTTGCAGCAAAAGTCTCTTTTCAGACAACCTGTGAGCAGTGATTGTGGTTTTGGTGTTGGTGCTGGAGGCATACAGTGCTGTGCACCTCAGTAATTAACTGGGCCTGATGAGTCAGACACAAGAAAGAAAAGACTGGCTGGATCGCAGGTCAAAGTTGATGCCTATTTCTCTTCCACCGCTGTTTCTTCTGTCAAGCCTCTTTTCAGGAGAAGCTGTCTTGACTCTCACCCTTATTGTCGCCACTGCTGAATTGAGATACTCTTACTCCGGTGCCCCCTCAAAAGGTTTCTGCGATGTTTAGATCAAACATCGGTGATGCACGTGCTTAAATAATGAAGTGAACTAATGAACTAATGTCTGACACCAGTCTCATCTTTTTTTTGCAGTTACTGTAAGCAATTTCACAAACACTGAGGGGCTTGTGCAGGAAAGTCATTCTGTTTCAAAGGAGGCTGGGCAGGTACAAAGAGAACAGCTGGTGAAATTAATTCAGGAAGCCTTTTTCTACTCTCGTCTGACAGATGGCAAATTCTCTGTTACCATTTCATTCCTCTTATCATGTTTTCACTTCGGTTCCTCTGACAAATAAACCTGTAACACATAGGAGACACAACGCTTTCTGACACTACAGCTCTCTTGCAACCCATCGCATTTTCCTGTTCTCATTATCTCAGTAAAATTGCACCTTGTGTGTATGTGGGTGCACAAAAACAAAAAACAAAAAATGCACGTGGATGTATGTGTATTCCTCTCCGTCACTGGGAGTGTGTGTATTTGTTATGTGTTGTGCGGTGAAATGCTGGATCAGGCTCAATAGCAGTGGCAAGCCATCTAAGCTGCTATTAAGCATGCGGTTCACGGCTGGAATGTTCAAACATAATTAGACAGCAGTACACTTTGATTTAAAGAGGACCAATAGACTTGTCGAAATGGAGGCTCGACATCAAGTCAACAAATCCCTGTCAGAGAAGCCACGAGACGTGTCCTTGTCACAGTGACAAAGCTTCTCGTAAGATCACTGTCCCAGAGAGACTTTCCGGGCCCCTCCTGCGCCAGACAAAGCTTCAAACTGTCATGATTTTCATAAACAGTATTTTAATGGTTTATAATGAAAGCAATCCAGCCAACCACATGCTTTGACACACCACAGCGGCTGAATTGAAGTGACATATAACATCTTTTAGATTGTAGTTGAAACTAAAGATTACTAAAGAAATCCCATATGACTGATGAGCGATGACAGCCACTCATTTTAAATTGTGCCATCTCTGGAGGGGCATCTTCATATACTGTAAATACCATCATTATTTACAACTGTGGCGTTCATATTCACAGTTAAGCATTGCACGAGTTAAGAGAATCCACACTTCATTTTTACAGGCACGCGTTATCTATTAAGCACGAGAGCAGCCTTGAATTTTCTGTGTCTCCACTCAGAATATTATTCAATCAAAGCCATCACGTTGACGATATGACGGATGCAAACACGCGCGAGCAGCCACAAGGAAGACAACATTGCCTGACACATCATTTACCATCGTGGGAGCCGGCGCTTACAGCCTCATGCTTTGTTTGTCTTGTCAAAGTTCCTCTACATATTCTGTGTCAAGGTCACGCGCTGCCGGTTGGCTGTTTGTCCTGCTCATCTCTCACTATACAGCTGCTGTATCCTGCATTTGAACCTCTGGCTCATATTCCTAACAAGTGCTTTGTGTGCAGTGGAGACAAAAAAGAAAAAAGAAGAAAAAAAGAGAGGGAAGAAAAATAGCTCCAATAGGAGCTCCCTGATCATTATTTCAAAAATAGTGAGAGGTTTTATTCATGCGTGCTTATCATTGAAAGCAAATGAAGGAGGCCTAGACTGCGGCAGTTAGTCTCTGAAGGGGATTAAAACCATTAGAGCAAAGAAACAAAACAAAAATATCATTGTGAAAGAACTAGAAGGATTTCATGAAGTTTACTTTCACCAGGGCTTTTCTCGCTCTGTCTCTACTCAAGAAAATGTTATATTTGTATTCCTATCCCCCTCAAAAAAAAAAAAAAAGCTCCTTAAAGAGCAAATGAAGAGAATCATTTAAGCTATATTACACATCTGTGACATTGCCAGAGGTTCCTGGGTTCAGTGTGAACACCTCCAAAGCAAATATTTTGATAAAGTTTCATTAAAAATCCCAACTGACAAATCCTCCTGAGCCATCGTCTCCTGCGTCGCCCCTCCCCCTGCACCAATCCTGCCCCGCCCCTGCAAAAGCGGTAACCCTCTAATAAGATGGTGTTGACTTTGCACACTCAGGGCACATCATATCATATTAATATGCACTGGACGCAGACATCTCAGAATCAGAACAGGAGGCTTTGTTTGCACATCGATATGAGCTGTGCTAGATTTAATCAGAAGGATAAACAATAAAAAAAAATGTACAATATTCAATATATTACTCCTGCATCTTAAAACCTCTCCTCAGAATTTCATTATCCAGATTAGCCTTATAGCACATCGCACATTTCACATCAACGTGACCGCTTACTATCTGAGGCATGTTGCTAAAAAGTTCGAGATCCCTCCCATCTGTCTCATCTCTTTAATATGAATTAGAAGCCACACCTGGGCAGGTGCTGCGGTGGATATTGTGAAGTTTGTTTCGCTCCTTATGGAGCCTGAGGAAGGTCATCATCACCAGGACTGAATCGTTGCTGCAAACACTTGACTCATCAGACAAATATAACTGTGCACATGCTTGATGTTCTTTTAAATGCATCTGAGTTCACTATAAAAGAAAATCTTCTTATTCACTTCACCTTCCATTACAAAATTGAGTTGTGTAGGTTTTTTTTTAATCATTGTTAAGAAAGCTGAAGACATGTCAGCCTTGCTCCTCACTGCTCCACAATTCAATGTTGTGAGCTGAAGGCAACACAAAGAACAGTTCTGCGTTTAAAAATGATTTAGTGGATCAAGCGTGTGATGGATTGCAAAAGGACTTCACAAGTTATCCAGTACAATATTGGCCTCTGCATCGAAGCATATGGAGGTTAAAAAAAAACAGAACAAGCAACTAAAATTTATGTTTACTATAGTAAAACCTTTGAGGTATATTTTGCAGTCCAGGCTGGCTCACAAAAAAAAAAAAAAATCATTCATACATTAATAATGGTCATAGAGTGAATAGTCACCATGACCAATAACAGAAACACTGCTGCAGCCCTTTGCAATGTTGATTCCTAGTGTATAACGTCAGAAATGAGTGTTGAGTGTTGTGCAGAGTTTATGTGTAATGCCAGGTTACCATACATAAACAGCCAGTTTTGCCAGGTTCAGTCTGAGGTGCCACAGATATGGCACCTTTCTACTTAAATGCTTCTTTTTTACAGCAGCAATGCAAGAGAGTATTATTTCAGGTCCACTCTAGCCTCTAGTGTAGGTCCGTCTGTTTGTCATTGTGTTGATCGGGAGAGAAGCACTTAAGAAGCTCAAAGGCCTCTCTTAAGGTTTTCCACATGCTTTTAATGCTTGTATCTTTTACTGAAAATATATAGGATTTTAAAGTAATAACTATAATAGCTGTCTCTATTCTCTCATGTAAGAGTGATTCAAACTGCTGGATATCCACTTCATGAAAGCTTTATATTTGCTATTTTAATAAGACTTTGCACGCCTCTGCACATCCTCTGCACATTTTTTATGTTCCCAACAGCAGGTTGTTAAAAATCAACAGACGATGAGCTGAGCGTTTAGTATTAAAAGTCATAGCCATTATTGAACAAAAGACAAGAACTTCTTTAAAAACTTGGCTCCATTAACAAAATCTATAGAGAAAGACTAACCACAGAGGAGTTGGGTCAAGTGTAGAGTATAAACATGCGAATAAGACGCTGCAAAATAGTGGAAAACTAACAAACAAACACAAATGAAAACAATACTCTCGTGTTAGCAAGATGTTAATTATGAAATGAGCGAGTCTATTATTTTACCATATTAACTGTCAGTGGTGCCTTCTCCAGGTTCCCTACCAGCTTTGGCAATAGTGAGGCTTTCTGTGCAGGAGATCTCCGTCACTATCTGGCCTCTGCTCACATTTGTCAATATGCCTGTTGTGTGTAGTCCTTAAAGACGCCAACTAATTATTGGGCATCCTCTATGCCGCCTGTTGGGCCGGGTTGTCGACACCAGCTGGAAAAACCTCGATTTAAAGCTGCGTGGACAAATGCTGATTCGAGGTAGGGGGCAGAATGGACTTTTTAGACCCGATAATGAGCCACAAGAACAAATGCACATAAAGCATTGATTTTGATTCAACCTTACGGACCAGACTAAGCGACTAATTGGCTTATTTAACCAGTGGTTACTTTAAAGGATGTACTGTGCTTTTTTAATCTCAAGAGAAAATAATGATCCTCGTTTTATTCAATAGAATTTACAGATGATGCAGATCTCTGTAGTGACTGTTTAATAAAACTTAGACACTTTGATGTAAGTATTTGGTGACTTGAAATTTTTTGTTCCTTTAGCTCTATAAACCAAAAAAAAAAAAAAAAAAACCTGTTAGATTTAAGACCCAATGTTCAGTTTGTAATTTAGTATTAGATTATGGGATAAAGCAATATTGAAAATTCTAACCCTTTTATGGTTAATTTTAGGTCAAATCAACATAAATGTTTGGTATCCACTGTTTCTGGGTGTCTCTGTCTTTTTGCCTTCACTTAGGGCTTAAGCAACATGCCGATGTGCTAACGCTAAGGTCATGTGGCTGCCTTGACCAGTCAAGAAAATCCCACAGTTCAGCCATAAAACCCCATATGTTGTCTGTGTGTTAGGTTCATCATCTTAACTTTGGGTACAAAAACAGCAGACAGCGAGTCACCAAGGGGGAACGGGGCTCATTTCACACATGCAAAATATGTGTTTCTCCACGTCTTGCAGACAGCTGCTACACATGTGAGCAGAGCGCGAAAAGTCAGGTCTGAAGCTGTAGCCTGATCCTCATTTCTGCTTGAGGCTAGTGACCCGAGGCTACGTTAGCTGCTACTAACACAATGCACCACTCTGGCTGAACCTTTAGTGGTTTAGTTGCATCACTAGCAGTGTTAAGTTATGCTATTGCTGCATAGCCAGTGTTAGCATTAACAGCTGTTTACTTATCGGTCTAGATGAAACGTTGTGAGTTCAGCATCAAACTTCATTCCTTTTACAGAGATGCCCCTAGCAGCACAAAGCAACACCATTGTTTATTCATTTCTATTGCATATTATGTTTACTGAGGTTAAGGCGCTAACCAGCTAGACCTAGGCCTGAGGGTGTATTATAACCTCCTGTCTTGTGAATATAATAATGGTCAAAGTGCTTGTCAAACAACAGTCACAACCAGCAGCAGCACACACACGCAAAAAAAAAAAAAAAAAAAACGGGTTCGGCGGCAGAGAAAACAAAAGTTACAGGAGGGTAGTGCTGAATCAGTGAAATAGTCCTCATTTTGAATGTAACATGCTGGAATTCAGAGCCAAAATCTGAGAAAATCGTGTCACTGTCCAAATAAACCTTTTTCTTTACAGTGCAGTCTAAGTTCATGACTGTAGCGAAGGATCATTTTTAATTGGGCCTCTTGGCTCACCGGACAAGGCACACTCTGTATGAAGGCAACATCTAGTGTATGACCTTTACTGTGTGCCTCCTAACTTTTTACTCACTCTCTTTAGTTTTATAAAGAAAGACAGAAAATGTTACAAACAGCTCAGTGTCTGTTCTTTTTAAAAAAAAAAAAAAATGCAACTTGAGATATAACATTACACAGCAGTCAGTCCAAGTGATTATCAACCACCACCACCATTCGTCTCGCTCTCCACACTCATGCACACACATGCATGAAAACCCCATCTATTGCTTCAGTGCCCATTTGGCACAGTGGCTACACTTCCCTCCCAGAGACAGGGAGCATGTTTGTGGTGGAGGTCTTAATTAGCCAGGACAGGTTATTTAGAAACTGCTCCAAATGTCCTATAGCCACAATGGCCAAACGCGCATACACAAGAACACACAAGCGCACATTCAGTCACACAAAGGTAAACATAGATTTCTCTTTTTTTTTTTTAATCATAGAAACTCATTCCAGTGATTCTTGTCATTGTCATGGATATGCATTATCAAATATTTCTGCTTAAATCCGGTGCTTGTCCTTGCTGTTTTTCTTGTTGCGTTTCTCAGTGATTTCCTCCACAGTGAGGGGAGTTTCTGAAACTTTCTCTTTCTGAGGACCTTTTGTACCAAGGTTGAATGTTAGGTCTTCTAAGACCACTGGCTAGATTGAAACCATAAATCTGCTTGACAGAGAGGCCTGAGGTTTGACCGACCCTCTGGTTGCTCTTGCAGGTTTAATATCAATATGAAGAACTATTTGTGCTATTTGGTGTGTCCAGTAATTTATTTCACCTCAAAATGAAAAACTGAGTTTTTATTTTGAGTATTCCCTAACCGATACATTCTCCGTCTGTGCAACAAAATCCTCTTGTGGTGCAGCAGCGAAGTGATTTTTCAGACTAGTGACATTTTTTTCTTTTTTAAAGTGCTCTTCAGTTTCCTCTTCATTATTCCTGCCAAGAAGTAATGAAGTTTTTATGTTTGGATTTAACAGTTTTGGTCTGAAATGTGTGTTTGCTAGTTAATTAGCAGGATATCTCAAAATCTTGTCAGTAGATATCAACTAATAAAAAAAAAAAAAAAAAAAACATGAGGAGAAGGAGAATGTGTTGTTGTTGTCTACAGGAAAATGGGTTTCTAACATTGTAAGCACAGGTGCTTTTGAATATAAAGTCCTGCAGTTTCTGGAGGTATGTGAGAGCTCTATATATAGTTTTAGTTCAGGTTTCCAGTAACAGCAGTGCGAGACAATGACTCGCTTTTCCAGGCATTTCCTAAATGAATCAAATACTAATGTCCTGATATGTATGGTAGCTAACAACCCTTCTCCTACGTGTTCGTCTGCCTCCTTTTTCTTCCAGGTTCGTGCCAGCGCCATCGCTCAAGATGCTGACCAGAACTACGACTACGCCTCCAACAGCGTCATCCTCCATCTGGACGCAGGCGACGAGGTCTACATCAAACTAGACGGAGGCAAAGCCCACGGAGGCAACAACAACAAGTACAGCACCTTCTCTGGCTTCATCCTCTACGCAGATTGAGAGCACACAGACACAAAGAAGGTCAGACAGGAAGGGATTGAGAGAAAGAGTTGTACAACCAAGGGGGGGGAGGGTGTGTGTGTGTGTTAAAAGCCGGAATGCTTTCTAGTTTTCCTAATTCTCTCCATCATCACGGACACCTCTGCTTCGTATCCATCAGCCAACACACCCAGGCTCTGTAGCCGTGCCTGGGTGCAAAGCTCCTGAGGATGCACTGAGAGGGGCCGGGCGGGTGGCGTGGGAGGAGGGGGACGTGGGGAGGAAGTGGGCTGGTTTTTTTTCATGCCCGCGCTCCTCAACATAATGCCGACGTGTCAGAAGCTCCTCGATTTCAGTGTCTCTCCTCTTCAGCCCTGCTCCATTGCACAGAAATATCAACAACTAAAATCAAAACCCTGCAAAAAGTGGACGATCTCACCTCTTCTCTCCAGTGGCAACGGTCAGCTGTACCGTCAGTGGACTCAATTGACTGAAACTTGTAGTGTTGTTCCGTGCAATTTTCCTTAGATTGTGTTTTTATTTTGTAGACATGCATAATATTCTACACAGATGAGATTTAAAAAAAAATATAAGAATATATTTGTCCAGTGTGAAGATGTTTGACTGAGAGAAAAGATTTGTGAGATGTTATTTGTGATGCAGCTCAGAGATCTAACAGCTGGAAAAGAAATCTTTAAATCAAGACTGTCAGTATTTGATGGCAGTGGGTGTTTTTCTCCATCACTGGGTACAGCAAGGTAATTATATATATTGTTTATGTGGAGAATAACAATATATTCTACACTGTATCTTCCAATGTATCTGAAAAATGAAGGATCTCATATAGAGAACACCCTTTCCCACGAACCACCTCACACTTTTCACTTCAACCACAAAATGTCCTGCTGCTGTTCGGATTAAAAGTAGAGTTCAAATCGTCTCTTCGATGTTCTAGTTTCATGTAGACGCTCGACCTTGCGCAACCAGCCACACAACGAAGAAGCAAAAATCTGAGTCTGAGGTAAGCAAGTTGGAAAGTGCCCATTCTCTTCTTCTTCCCTGCTGTGGTGACCTCCAAGCCTTCTTTCACCATAAAAAAATAAATAAATAATAACAATAATAATAATCTGCCTTCTGAAGTGGGTGGGGTGGGGGTATAGTTACAAAGGCCCACAGATAAAGAGCAAGAATGTGGGTGGGAGTTGGGGGGGGGGTGGCGTTCGGGCACAGTAACTGGGCAATTGTTCTGTTTCAGTGTCTCTGAGCTTCACTGGATGTCATTCCATTCATTAGCTGCATATTCACTGACACACAGGCATTATGGTAATATTTACTCAACATGGCGGCCTGACAGCTTGCTTGAGAATGAAACTGATTGGGTGACTGACTTGGCCTGTTATGACTGCACGTTTGTGTGTATGCGTGTGTGTGTGTGTGAATGCGTATGTGTATGAGAATGTATGTATCTGTGCATACCAGTGAGTGTCTGCATCTTAGCATGTGCCGTGCCATAGCTACATCGTTCTTTTCCAGAGTTATTCCTGTGCTACAGCCAATGACAGATATTTTACTCAGCAGCCAATGAGATTGTGCTCTGTAGAATGGGGAGCCTCTATAGATATGATGAGAAGAACAAACAGCTTGTAAATGAAATCTATGACATTGTTTGTCTATCTTATCTTTTGGAATTGTTGAATACATTTAAATAATAAATGGGATTTTTTGAGTGACTTGTCTCACGAGAATTCTTGTATCCCAAATACGCTAATTAGGGGAGAATGATCAGTAAATGACCTCAATTGCTCTGTGAGACTAACTAACTACAGTGCAAACAACATGAGTGGAATGTGTGTTTCTTGCTCTGCTTAAACTAAGAATTTTAACAATGGCCTGTCAGTGCAAACATTAAAAAAAGATCCTATGAGCAAGTCCCTCATCTCTCTTTTCTCTCTAAAAAAGTTAAATATATTTAGGGTGATGGGTGTCAGGGGAAAGATTTCTGTTTTTATGCTCCCTGCGTCCCATCTTAAAGTGATCCTTTGGAGCTTCTCTCCATTTGTTAAGGTGCGCTCAGAGATAAAGACCCTCCAACAACATCCCCCCGTGGAGTAAAATGCAGTTTCTGAATGCCGATGAGTCCTTAAGGAAATGCAGGCTATTCCTCAATCGGTAATCGTGGCGTCTTTTCACAGATTCCCATCAACGGAGGCATGATATACCCAGCGAGGAAGTGAGGACGGAGGAAAAAGACAGGGAGGAGAGGCTGAGCGAGATAGAAGAGGAGCAGAATATGGCTTGACAAAGACAGATGGAGACACGAGAGAAAGAGTAGGCCATAGAGAGAAGTAATGGGGAAGAGACAGCTAGGGAGAGAGAGGGTAAAGAGAAATAGAGGGAAGACAGACAGAAGCGGAGGGGGGCTGGTACTGATTTGGGGGTGGAGAGAGAGGACGGCTGGATTGTTTTCAGCGTGGAGTGATTCCCTGTCGGGGCCGTGTGAGGTGTCAGGAGAGATTAGCCGGCGTGAAGCTGGAGGAAAGAGCTTGAGATAGCTCAGATTGGACAAGTGTCAAGAAGTGGATGTCCCTCAGACCTGGCAGGAATGGGAACTGACACTGGCTGCTATGCTGGGGTCGCACTACTTTGCTCTTAAGGGACGTAGTCACTCCTCTGTATCGTTTTATCCATTTCCCTCTAGTGTATAACAAGATAATTACATGCACGCTTGGGTAAATGAGAATGTTTCAGCCTTGTTTAACGGTACTAACATCTGTAAACCATTTTCACCATCATTTTGAAGACATTATCGCCAAACAACAGGACCATCACTGAAAGTAAGCTCCTACCAGCTGCGTTTGAGTGTTTGACACCAGGATAGATTTTGTTTCAAATTTTCTGGTTTTTAAGTGGCTTCCTCTTCAACACAGATGGGAAACTGATTCCATGTGCAGCTTCATCTGCTGATAAAAAACCCAGTTTGTGGAAAGTTTGCCACACACTGTCTCTTACAATAAAGCATAGAAGAGGAAAAACTGCAAGAAAAAAGCAAATAATTAAAAAACATGGAGTGTGCATTAAGCATTAAAAAAATCTGAAAGGCTTTTAAATTGGTCACCTGAAAGAACTTCAATCATAACATACCTGATATGTTCCTGTGATGGAAGGACAGAGCTGTCTCACTAAGCTGTGGTGATCCATTAGTTGTTTTTTTTTTTAGTCCTCAACCTAAATCTATAAAACCTAGAGTCTCTTTGTGCAGTTCTTTGTACAACAGCTATTTCTTTCTTAAAGTGTATGTTTTTTTAGGGCTGTTTTCCCCCCGTAGATGCACCTGGCAGATGATGTGACACTCAGGAAGGAGTGACTGTGGCAACTTCACCCACATTTCCTCACCAGAAAAAAAACTGAGCCCAGGTGCATCACATGCTACTGATGGGGGTAATCGATTTCATGCGATTTACACGTCCCTCAAAATGTCCTGCAACTGAACAAAGTAGAAAAAAGCAGCATCAGCATTTTATGCCACTTTTTTTTCTTTTTCTTTTTACATGGCATACATGGCAATATGTCACATTTGATTTGGGGGGGGTGACCTTTGTGTGATTTAACAGCTGTCAGTGATGACTCTAGATAATGAGGATTCATGAGCGTTCAACATTTCCATTTATTGCTCATTATGGAGAAATCTATTTAGTGTCTGTTATATAGAGTGGTGGTGTTATACAAAGCCGCCAGAGATTTTGAATGAAAGTTTTGTTTGTTTTTCACCATGTGCATCCATACAGATGTATATAATAATGAACTGCAACTCTTCTTCTCTGTTTTTAATGGGTAATGAAAGTTTCACGTAAAGTGGATGTGGAGTGAGGGGCATCTACACCACTACTGTAAGATGAGAAGCTACTCAATATGGTCTCCCTGCTTTTGAGAGTGTTGATTGATGCGATATTAATGGTTATATTTAGTTTTTATTAAGCATCCTTAATAGCAGGCTCTCGGGGCAGAAGCTGTCTGGAGGGCATCGAGTACATTGGCAGCTTGTTCAGGTTTACAAAAGGTTTCAATCCGCAGCAGAAACGTTTACAATTCTGACGCGCACACACTGTCGCACCATGATTTTCTTTCAATGCTAAAGCCTGACCTTTTACTCTCACCTTTTTTTCCCCACCCATTTTCTTTTCTCCTTAGTGTGCCCTTCCTTTAACCTGGTATGACAAACACAAAGGTTAGGAAAGCAGACAGCTGTTAGTAGACCGCCGTCCTCCTGCCACCCAGGAGCCTCTCCTACACACACACACACACACACACACACACTCATAAATGTACACACAGGAACCTGTGCATGATAGCGCAGTCACACATTAACACTGTCATCCTTGCTGTGTTTGCTCTGACCACTGCGCATGATTCCCTTTGTCAGTTTGGGTTACGACCGAGGAAGAAGCCTTTCCCAGTTATCCCTGGATGGTCTGAAGCTGCCAGGCCAGGTGTACTCTGCAGTCACTCCCTGCGCCAGGGGAGCGGACCGAGCTGAGCCGCGCAGGCTCTTATCTGCGGGCCCACCCGAGGACTGTGACACTGTGACCCCACCTTGCCGCTCCACTGCCTTGTATACACTTGTTTAAAACTGGAACAACACATTCCTGGCAACAGCAGAATGAAAGTCGACTCACAGAACTTTAGACACCTCTGACCCTTATTCCTTTTACCGACTCTAACTCACCACATCTGCTGTCTCTCTTCGCCTTGTATTTTTTTTCCCTCATAACTGTCTGACCATGGCCAGCGCCAGCCCCTCCGTGCTGCAGGCAGAGACAGACAGGATGCAATGCAGTAAATGTTTCTCACTTTCTCCTCCTCCTACTCCTCCTCCTCCTCCTCTCTCACAGTGAAAACAACATGGCATCCTTACATGTTGTAGCGCCACATCTCCAGAGAACTCACTGTAAAGAGAGATAAAAAAGAACAAACAAACATCCAACATGCCTTT
The DNA here is from genome assembly GCA_038496675.1 of Rachycentron canadum. Classification (NCBI taxonomy): domain Eukaryota; kingdom Metazoa; phylum Chordata; class Actinopteri; order Carangiformes; family Rachycentridae; genus Rachycentron; species Rachycentron canadum. Next base: position 7,019,052 of record CM076664.1, on the reverse strand, counting down.
TTTCCCCTTCAGCAGGCTGAGTGCATTAGTGACCTTTTAAAGTGCTGTCTCCCTAGTGCCTTGCACACACCCCAAAGAAGAACAAACTACTAATAGGGCTAAAAAGCTGACACACTTAAAGCAAACATCAAACCATTTCTTAGCCACGAGGCAGTACTTGCTACATTAATGGTATTCAATTATATAGCCAAGACAAACAAACAGCTTTGTAGGCAAACACCAGCCAAATGTATAAAGTTTGTGCAGAATGAGGATCACAAATATGTAAAAATACTTTTTATAAAGAGTATTAAGTTCTGTTGATATTCACCATTCTAACTATGTAGATCAAACCCCTCATCTAAAACAACAATCATGGCTTTTTGTTCACCTGATTCACATTTGATTTTGAATACAAATGGGGAAATATAAGGCTTGGATTCTCAAGAAACAACAACTATGAAGATGGAAAGAGATGAGCACAGTGAATACAGCAGCATAAAGCAGATTAAATTTGCTGCTTGGTTCAAGGAAAAGACGGGGCGGCGGAGTACATTTGAAACGGGCATCTTGCAGAAATGGAAGTACTTGTTTTCTTCATCTCCAAAATGACCTTATTGGTTAGAATCGTGGGAGGCAGTAAGCTCACACCATATGACTCTAATTGCAGTGTGTGTGCGTGCTGGTGCGAGTGTGCATGCTCATGTGTTTGTGGAGTGCAGTGGTATGTGCGTGAGCGGACATCAGACAGAGCTACAGGGCCTACAGCAAGGAACCACGGTGAGGTGGATAAGCACAGAATTGCAGAGGGCAGATGTCAAAGAGGAGATATTACCCTCCACAATACGCCCACCCGAACAGGATAGGCCATTACATGGTATATTTCAGACATTAGCATGCACATAAAATAGATATTGACAATAAGAGAGGCAGTCACCTTAGCTGGAAAATCAAGATATTGTGAATAATACACAAAACCTCTACAAGATGTCTGAGGGAGACAGGAAATAAGAAATTGTGCCAAACTTTGAATAAAATATAAAAGCCACCAGATTCTCACATAACTTTGAGCAGTCTGCTTATAGTGAGTAATAACTCCCCAAATTTAGCTCAGTTTGGTCTCTCCAGCTACTTCTCACACTCTGATGGATGCTAGTCATGTTGCCCTGTGTCACCTGTGCTTCGCTCGCTTTGGGCAGAGAGACAGAGAGAGAGCCATGGGAGGTCTGGAGGAGGCCCGAGTGGGAGAGAAATAGACATCTGTGATTAACACATACAGACACGTGTCAGCGTCGAGCATTCGCTGGGAGGCACGCTGGGAGACGCTCACACACAACCTGCTCCTGACAGCAGAAGTTAAAGCCTAAATAAAGACGCAAATAAAAAAGCATGAGAAAATCTGCGGAGGCCACTATGACTCCACCGACACGTTCGCATGGGAATGTGAACGCCTGCGCAACACGGAGAGAAATTAATTAATAGATTGGTTAAAAAATACATTTCACGCTGAAGTGAAAGGCATACAGCTGTCTACACAGGTGCAATCACACAAATAGATAGATACACACACACACACAGCCACGTATCTCACACCTCCCTTTGGCATGTGCTGTAACAATGAATTGTTTGTAGCGTTATTTAGAAACATGAAAGGACCTCTGGAGGAATGCCACTTTAAGGAGGTTTGGGGGTTTGGAGCGACAATTCCATTATTCTTTTCTAATACCATATGTTCAGATTACACAGCACTCTGTCTCTCCCTATTTGTCTCTCTCTCTGTGGCTCTTACACACACACACACCCTCAGCACTTACTTGTGCAACTGATACTGATACAAAGCATTTCCTAGCACTTAATGGCAACTTTAACCTAAAGATGTTCTAATATCAGTTTTTCTGATTCCAATACTGTTGCAGTAAAAAAAAAAAAAAAAATACTCAGTGTGCATACTGTACACATTGACTTTTTGCTAGTGGGACTTTCCACTTTTCCAGACTAAAGTATTGCCAAACTGCTGACATTTTGCCAACGGCTAATGTTACACTATTTACCAGAAATCAATTCTTATTCTTTGCCTTAAAACGGTAGTTGCTGGTGGCTGCACTGTGCAGCTTCCTGTGCGTGTTGTAATTTTAGTGCAGCAAAGAAAAATTGATTTCTGGTAAATAGTGTAACGTTGGCATGTCAGCAGTTACAAATTGTATGGTATGGGATTGGTGCTTGGACTTGCATACTTGCCAAAAACTGATGAGTTTCAGGCATTTCAGATATTGGTATGAAAATCAGAACAATTGTACGTTAACCATCAGGTTTAGGTCCGAACTCAACCTAAACCCTCAAAATTAAAACTTAAGCTATAATATCTTCAGTTTCAGCCCTTACCATAACTTTAAACTTTAAAACTAACTCTCTGACTCTACAACCTTTTTGAGGTGTAAAAACAAGAACACAATGTCTAAAACTCAAAGTGATTTTCACAATGCAGGAAATACAAGAGCACACCTGTGCAAGTGAACAAGGTCCAATGGTTTGCTATTTGGGGATAATCTGACTGGATGACTGCTGCTGTTCCACTGGGGCGGATTCACTGACACTGAACACACGTCCAGCTGCAGAGGCGAATGTTCGGGATGACATCTCTTAAACTGAATGCATTAACCTGGCAATTGTCTGGGAATAAGATAAGTTTCAAATAAACAGAGGAGGTAATGAGTCCCTGCCAAGGTGAAGGAGCCCACAGGGGGAGGACAGACGGGTAAAGGAGGCCTGCGAGAGGAGAAAAAAAAAAAAAAAAAAACCTAAACCAACACCAATATCCTGGACCACGATCTGGCTGCCACCTTCCTCCGCTGATGCAAAGTTGAATCGTTAAGAGGACGCTTTGAGGAGTCTTTGTCTCTAAGGAGTTACACAAGCAGAAATACACACGCACATGTACACGCACACACTTGAGGGAATGGTTCCACGGAGAGACTCAGTGAGCCATCTGCCAAATTAGGCCATGAGCCATGAGCCCACAACTTCACTGTTCTATTCAGTTTTCAATTATTGGGCTAGAGGCTTAAACACAAGGTCTGTATACATGCATTTGAATACATACACACATTAATAGAATAGATATTTTTTCACTCATGCATCCAAAATGAGAAAAGATGAATCATGCAGACATGGCTAAGTTATTCATAATGTTTCAATAATGGATAAAGTACATGGCACCACTACTTGTTTGGATTTTTTTTTTTTTCCCCTAATTCAACACTTGGCATGAAGATGTACAGCGATGAGATGCAACAGCTTAAGTGAGAAACCGACGCCTGAGGAAAACAAACACATGACAACACTGATCTACATACAATGCATGCACACGGGCGTACGAGAATAACTATAAAACTGTGTTCATTAAGAGACACGTAAACGTGGCTCCTGAGCCAGAAACAGAGCGGCTTCAGTACCCAGTGCCAGCTCCGCCCCTTCCAAAATGTCAGAGGCGTACATAGCGGGGAGGGTGTGAGGTGATAAACACACGCGAGTGAAAATGTCAGAGTGTCACTCGTTGCCATGACAGCCGGCAAAGTTTGGCAAGGACCACAGTGTTTCAGCCAAAGGCCAGATTATTTGCTACAGCTAATTGAGCCTGTTGTTTCTAGAATGACTGTACACAGGCGTGTGCTATAAAAAGACACAGGAGAATCTGCATTTCTCTGTTTTAATAGCAAAAAACAAAGAAACTAACACTCTACGTATCTTAATTAGACTCCAGCAACAGTAATCATTCAGGAAAAAATATGAGTCAGACACACAAAACTAAGTTGTGACGAAAACAGTCTGAGGCATGTTGCAAAAACACAGTGCTGGGGAGAGTTGTTTAGAAAGTAACCTGAGGGGAGTGGGCAGATGGAAGGAGGTGAATGCTATTTCAGGGAACATTCGGGGTCTCTGTGGTACTTCCTGTTGATCAGTCATCAGTAAACCCACCCTAAGGCCGCAGCTACATGTAAAACCTTTTATTACAACTTGTCTAGACCAACCAAGGTGATGCAAAGTTGAATTGTTGAAACTGGTGCAACTTAAACTTGGTGCTGCTAGGTTCACTGACTGTATCTCAGAAATACAGACACACCTATATCTGATACAATACAATACAATGTCCTTGCATCAAATATTAGCTTGAGGTTGCTTGTCACGGTGGTACAGTGGTCAGCACTGCCACCTCACAGCAAGACGTTTCTGGGTTTCGAACCTCCACACAACCCCTGTGCCTCCACGTACTCCGGTTTCCTCCCACAGTCCAAAGACATGAACGTCCAGATTAACTGGTGACTCTAAATTGCCCATAGGCGTGAGAGTGAGTGTTTGTCTCTATGTGTTGGGCCTGCGAGAGGCTGGCGACCTGTCCAGATTGTACCCTCCCTCACCCAATGTCAATTGGGGTTGGCTCCAGTCCCCCACTTCAATGCACAGATTAGTTGTATCCATGTACTGGCTGACTTTGGATTCTCTGCAAAACAAAAAGGCAAGCATACTCACTTCATCAAATCTTCGCCATTTTTTAACACATACTGACGACCCTGATGAAACAGTTATTACTTGTGTCATTTGCCACAGTTTTTATACAACATCATAGATTATTCTGTAAATGAAAACACAAATGATGGTGTTAATGTATTGCCCCAGAAGTCTTTTTTCTAAGTGATATATCTGACTACTTCTGCCAGCCAGGGTTTTCCTGGTGCTCTGTGGCTGTGTGAAGCAGCTGCTGACCATGTTCCTGGAGGCGGGTATGAGGCACAGTTTACTGATTTATATGGAATGTGATAGATTAGTTGGATAACAACTGCTAACAGTTAAACATTGTGCTGTGTTCAATGTGTTTTGACATAAAGCAAAGTTTTGTGAAAGCCTCAGTTTTGGAAGTTGATTTGCAATTCTGCTTTACGGTCTTTGTAATTTCACTGATATATACATAATATAATATATAATAGATATATAGATATAATATAGATATGAATGTAACCATTCTGTCAGTGATACTGAAGATATTTTGGGACCCTATAGTGAGAGTATGTATGATTACGTAGCCAAATAGCAGGTGCATCATATAAACAGTCATCATGACTGAGGATAAGTCTCACTGGTGGATCAGTGTTGCCTTTGTATTGGCAGATGGACAGTGTATGTTGTTAACATGCACAGACAGTTGGTCAGGCGTTGTGAACAGGACCAGCTCAGGAGCAGAGAGAGCACAAAGAGCAATACTGATTTGCTTCATTGCAGCTTTAATTAAAACTGAGCCCATATCAGTGAGACACAGCTGCACCATATGTTTGCTGAAGGAACGCGTCTTCACGTATGTTTTTTTTTTTTTTCCTTCTTTTTTTCATGTGAGCAGCTCAGTGGTGAGGATTGGCACTTCACCTGTGTCTGGGCAGGTTTCCTGTAACGGTACAAAACCACATACAAGGGGTGAGTTGAATGTGTTTGTCATGTGATGGACTGGTCCAGACTGAACCCAATTGTTCAACCATTGCATGCTGGGAGAGGTTTTTAACTACTGTGATGCAATAATACATGCAGTTTGTTTCAATTATATCCTTATCTCCAGATTTAATAACAGTGAATCGTCTTTAGAGGAGGAACAGCTATATTTCTCAGGTGGGGTCTAAAGCTGCAACCAGAGGTAAGTAATCCTTATTATTTGACTGGAAATATCTTACAGAAATGTATTATGTGTCCCTAAATAGTGCATAATCACTAAATAAATAACAGGTGATGATCTATTTATTTGTCTCCTATTATATGCATCTACTTTACAATTATATACAATCATATAGTTATTGCTTTTACATGAGTGACAACCGTATTTAAGCTCCAAGATCCATGTAACGTACAGTGTCTACAAAAAGTTTTCACATTTTAGTTGTGAGAGGACATGGACTTTAAAGACAAGCTTTGTCCTGCAGCTCTTACATGCTTTTGTAAACATTAGGAGATGAAACAAAAGTTTAAACAGCCTCAAAATTAAAAGCTGTTAACAGACAAAGTAATGGAGCAGTTGCCTTGATGTTGATAACCAATGTCAGATTTGCTTTATGTTTGGGTACATAAGTTGTGATGCCACTGAGCAGCAATGATCACAATCTGTAATATAAGCAGGACACCCACTGTGTTGCCACACCACAGGTATGGCACGCTAAAAGGTTTGTAACACAAACTGGAAAATAAGTAGCTGTCAAACGTCTTTTCTATTTATTCACTCAAGTACAGAACAGATCAAAAGCCTCTCAGTTATTCTCCTCTGGAAAACATTCTCCAGTGAAACGGCCCCAGGAGGTGATGAATTTACGCAGACAGCACGTTAACACTAAATCACGGCTATAGCATGAAGCTCCTCAGCTGTAAGAACGTGAACACACAAGTGAAATTAAACAGTGACTGCAACGATACACAGGAGCCACAAAACGATAGAGAACTGATCATAGAGAGTTTTTTCTTTTAAATAGCACCTTCTCACTTATACAAACAGGGTGGGTGGACAAAATATTTATATCTTTTTGCTCAGGGGAGAGTAGTCTGACTTTCTGACAGCACATGGCAGAGTGTTTTTCTCCTGATTTATGTTTTTTTTCAGCTGTACGCTGCAAAGTTGGAAGCAGTGTACCAGCACATTAACCCCTGAACCTTTCCTTATATCAACAAATTTATTTTTCCCCTCACAATCTTGGGTCTCAAGTCCAACTGAAATACCTGCGGTATGGTACTGATCAGTTCACTTGGCCACTAGTGTGGATATCTAGCCGAAACACATTTTTGGCTGTTTTGACGCAAATTTAATTTTTACTCTTATCACAGAGAGACTGAAAGTCATTTCTGACAAGATGTACCAAAAAAGCCTGTCTTTTATCCCTCTTATGTCTCTAACTGTTTACTCATTATTTGATATGAGTTGACTCAGCCCAAATAGAATCAATTAGGAGGATTTGTTTGCTTTGTTTACTTTGTTCTTGGAGAACAGACGAATGCTCAAAGCTCCAGCACTCCCCCGGCTAATACAGGTCAGTGTTGGCGTAAAGACTGAGCCGCTATAAATCCAGAGGTTATGAAAACCCTCACACACTGAAACAAGCAAACAGATGACTGATATTCTGACGTCCTGTGGTAAGTCCGACACGGCGTGCATTTTATACGCTCTGACAACGCACTATCATGTGCAGCACAGTCAACACAATCACCTCCTGATCCACAAAAGGCCAAGTGTTGACTTTGACAAAGGCTAAATTGCTTCTCGCTCACTTCAAATCCCCCTCTTTCTTGTCTTCCTCTTTTCACCCTGAACTATCTGTCAATCACTGCCTAAGGTGTATAACATATTATTATTTTTATCACTTTTATTTATTTATTTATTTTTTTGATTGAGTATGTGCATGTCTGAAAATGCGCAAATACCCGACAGTGTATTGTAAGGCTGCAGCTAATTATTATTTTCGAGGGTGCAAGTTCAAGTCCCAAATGTCTTGTCATGACTTTATGTCCAAAACCCGATTCAAATTCTATTAAAATGAAGAAAAGTGAAAAGCAGGAGAAGGAGAAAACATACAAAACAACAATTCACTTACACAGTGAATTGCTTATGAAAATAGTTGCTGCTTTTTCTAATAAATCCAATTATTATCACAGTTTATGTGTATTGCCCAATGTGTCACATAAAGGTATATGGACAAAACTGGCTGCATGGATTTGATGCTATATTCTTTTTCAAGGTGTATCTTTTATACCTTGCTGGGGTAAATGCACAGCACTGTGTTTAGGCCCTTCCTGTATAAGGAATCCAGTGGCGAGACAAGATGAAAACATTAGTTGGCATCAAAGTCTCCAGGGGATAAATGTCCAGTCTACCTGAAGCGCTCACTCTGCCTGGCTTTTACCAGCCAGTGTTTCTGCCCAGGCCACTGGATTCTTACAGGATAAAATCTCTTCTCTCTGTCTGTCTCTCCTGGGCTGTTTCTCTGTGGCGCCACAGGGGAACAGTGAGACCAAGAGTGAGCCTTCGAGAGCAAATTATGTACATTTAAATGAACCGTTTCCTTGAGTCTGCTCAGCTCAGCGCTGAGAAGGAGTTCAGACGGAACGGAGCTGGAACAGGAGGTTGAGAGGATGCTTGTATGTGTGTGTGTGTGTGTGTGTGAGAGAGAGAGAGAGAGAGAGAGAGAGAGGGAGAGAGAGTGTACCAGGGATTCACAGTGCAGCCCTGAGTAGGAGTGTAAAACTTGAGTGGACCCTAGGCCCTCGCTTAGCCTTAATAGCTTTCCTGTCCACCTCCTCCTGCTGCATTAGAGTTACATTTCCACTCTGGGGGGACGTTCCCTCTTTTATATATTTATTTATTCTATTTTCTGTGCCTGCCCAAATGCACCGGCTTCATCCATGCAGTCACTTCACAGAGGTGGTGCTGCAAGGCTCACTTCAAAAGCCCCCTAAACGCTCCTGTGTTCAGGGGGCTGCTAGTGATGAAGAGACACAGAAAGTTTCAGCAACCAGCAGTACAGTTCAGTCGTGCGCACACACACACACAAAAACACACACCTGTGGCTTTGTTTCACGATCAGACAATGCATCATGGAGCCTCCATTGTTTGTCAGGCTGTTCCATTATTTACCTCCTCCCCTCCCCCATCCACCTGGGCCTTCGGATGCCATTTATCATCCCTGTGAAACCTTGCGTCCGCTAGAACTTGAAAACCTGATGAATAAGTAAACTAGTTCCTCCACACTTCCACGCACTTCCTGTCCTTTTCACAGGAACAAAGACAAAGAGCTGGCATGCAGTGCTGTAGTCACAACACTAAGTGGACTCCACAGACTTTTGCTACTCTCCAAAAAAAATAAAAATAAAAAATAATTCCCTGACCTCGAAAAGCCTTTCTTTGATTCTCAAAGCCTTTTAGCTGGTTTCAGAATTTTTCTACAAGTCATTAAAGTCATTAAGCAACATGATAAGAGGAGCTCAGAAATGGTGGTAAATCTGTCCCTTGAGAGATTACACACCGCCTCTTGTCTTATCCTCCACTCTTACACTATCTGCACTGTAGTTACGACTACAAGTGCAACCCACCATCATCCTTGTCTTCAGCTCCAGCTTTCTCCGGTGAGCTTTCCATACAGTCCGCTGTTTGCCAGCGCTGTCTAAGCATTCCTGTCTATCCAATGAGCTGGAGTCAGCCAAATAGTGATCTGCTGTTAGTTTTTCAATTACTTCACCCGGCTGGCCTCCACTCCCTGGGGTTGCTGGTGGGGGGTAACAGAGAAGATGGGTGTGCTGTGCCGTGTGGAGCTGGCTGCTCCTTGCGGGGGCGAGGGGGGAATGGGGGGGGAGTGGGACCTCCCTGCAGCATCATGCTCAATTTTCTATCGTAATAGAACAGAATTAGTACAGATTTAGCCAATTAGAGAAACAAGAGTCAGTTGCCATGTCATTTTCCTAACTGCTGCCAACCTGTTTCCTCAGTTTTTTTTTTTTTTTTGTTTCATCACTTGTGGTGAATGTGTGTAAATCCCTGCGAGGGTCTGTGTGTGTTTGAAGTAATTGATATTGTGAAAGTATTCCCGTGTGGACTGTAAGCTCCCAACAACTTTTAGGCACACTAATACCAACAGGGCTCTAAGCTGCAGGCATACCCAGGATGAAATATTTGCTGTGTCTGCCAGGAGACAAATCTATTCACTGCTTTCAGTAAAATACTGTCTATGCGGCAATATCTTATTTGTAGGCTGAGGCCAGAGTCTCACAGGGACCAATTGAAGCTAGCTCTCTCCATCCCTGTGCTTTGTGTGCTAATTACAAGGGTCAGAAAGACTGATGGCTTAACAGAGGAGGTTATAAGATAAGGTTATCAGTGTCCGACTCCCTCTCTTCCTTTCTCGTTCCCCAACTTTTTTCCTTCTTGGCTTCTATTTCAGGCTTTTCTGCTCCTCCACAGGGTGCTCATCTCAGCTGACTAGAAATATCAAATCCATGAGCTGCCATAAATGATAATGGCTGACATGGGTGAATTTCCATATCCTCTGGTTGCCATGTCAGTGTTTGTGCTCCAGGTAGCACCAGCGGATGCACAAGGTCATGCCTTCTCTCCAGCTACCCTTCTGCCCCTTCAGGGGTGTCTTTCTCCCCCTTTCTCTCTCTCTTTCATGCCCTCTATCTTTTTCTATATGTTGACATGCAAGTCAAGCCCCCTCTTGTGCTGCTCCTCCAGAGACAAGAGAGTCAGTGGTAAAGGGGGAAGCTGTGTAAGGATAACATTTATGACATGAAGTGTCACCTCCCATCACGTGGCTGCTCAATTAACGCCCCACACATTAACTGGGAAAAACTTCACCCAGCATGTCACAAATTTAAATCAGCCATCACATTACTGTGCCCTTAAATTAAATTCCTTAATCTTTTAACCTTGTAAAGTCTGTGTGAGAGCAGGTTAGGAAGGAAAGTCGGCAAGATGAAAAGACGGGCTGTGATTTTATCTTCTCACTTCACAAATGTTTCTGCCTCTGCTGTCTAAATGCATTTCACCGTCGTCTTTTTTTTTTCTTTCCATCTCCGAGAAATCAGCTGTGTGTCAGCAAACATGCTGATGTTTTTTTATACAGTCTATCCCACCAATTAGAATTTTAAAGCTGAGCAATGCAGATTCCTTCCATCAGGACCTCAGTGGAACATTTAGCATACACAAATAACACTATGTATTTTCACTCACCCGTGTAGTATGAGTGTGACTCAATATTCATCATTTCAAAGAGCACATATTAAACCATTAATGCGATGCACGCCCTCGCCTGCCCTCTGAATAACCTAATTAGTCTTCAAATGAGATGTCGGCCAGTCTCTCATATTGTCTCATTTCACAGAAATCAGGGAGGGAATCCACCGAGACAAGACGGCTCTTAAGAAGTGCTTAACTAGATCTCAGCACCATGACACGCCGCAATGACACGCACACAAAAACACACATACACGTTATTCAGGGTATACTGATGAGCATCACGAGTGTAACGTGAGAAAAATAAAAAACATACATGCGGCCACGGCAAAGAACACAGAGCCACTTGCTCCAGATCCTATATGCACAGGCTGAGTGGGTGAGTGGGTGGGGAGGTTCCCAGTCCCGGCAGAAGACTGAGCACCCTCAGGTGATAATTAGCGCTGCAGTTCAGTGACCTTGCTGAGACTCGACCAGGAGCCTTGAAAAAGTTTCAGTCAGACATATTGTTTCCCCAGCACACAATCTAAGGAAAGATGGAGTTACAAAACATGTAGGCAGTTTGTGTTTTGGTGTTGATTACAGTCAACAACACAGACATAAAGCAAACAGGACAAGCTTCATAAATGAAAGAGCGTTTCGTGCTGATGAAAAGTCAAACCCTGCAAGAGGCTGCGTGGCTTGAGGGGAGTAGTTCTCCCAGACTCCCTGTTGAACTATTGTTTGCTTCAATCAATCAATCAATCCTTTGTTTTTAAATGCTAAATAATAAATAAATAATGTAACTTGTGTTATTTTTTAGTATATAATATGTCTGGCTCATTTTTCCCAGAGCTCAAAGTGCTTTCTTCAAGTCAGAAGCAGAAACTCATCACGTTGGAGAAATAAATAAATACATTTAAAAAGTAGTAAATCACTTCTTCACCCACCATGAGAATGCTTCCCTGTAGCATATGTGCCATGTGAGATTGTAGCAGTATATGAATTAACATCTGATTAAGATATAGACTATTTGACAGAAATTCCTCCACCCCATCACTCCTGACAAACCTGTCACGCTTTGAGACAGATGCTAGAACAGAGAACCTGGGTGATATTTTCACAGATTTATGTCTATGTTTCCATAACCCAGCCATTAAATGACAAATATACATTTCCAGACCACATGGATGTTGTCCACAGTCTGTCAGCTACTTAATAAATCAGCAGTGCTGCTTAATGGAGAAACAAAAACAGTGTTCATTTCACTGAACCTGTGGAGTTCAAGTCCACAGAGCTGCTGGATGATGGAGCATCAGAAACCATCACTATCACTCCCGATCGCTAGCAGCCATCACTGCGACTGAGCACGTGTGTGCATTGCCCAACACCCCCCTCCCCCCCTCCCATGCCCCACAAGTCCCTGAGGGTCACCTCCACCCACCTCTCCTCTCCACCACAGAGCTTTGGCTGTTGTGACAGCACTGCTGCCATGGGAGCATCTATTTCAGTGCAGACCTTGATCTTGGGTGACTTCACACTCAGCCCTCAGTCTCTGATCACATGTGCCACACATACACCCAACCCGATCAGCCGCAGGATCTTGAGTAAGTGTGGACCAGTGGGAGAAGCAGGAGTAGGCCTGTAATGGGCAGAGCTTGAGATGAGCCATACAGGTCCTCTGAGCAACCGAGCTGATAAAATGTAAGGATAGGCCACCTGCTGCCAGGTGACAAGCAGGGACTGAGAATCACTTAGTTGCTTATGAAAATGACTCAGTAATAAAAAGGATGGAGATGTGAGCTTACACAGAACAACAGGATCACCAATTCAACCCAGAATTACCCTCTCCAACACCACTCTCCTTTTCTCAGTGAGTCAGCCTCTTCCTCATAACAGACACACACACAAACACACACAAATGATCAAGCTCTAGTGATATTGCAGATGTACCACCCTCCACAGCGGATAATTACAGTGTTAGTGATGGGGTGAGGTGGAGGGGTGGGGGGTGGGACAGATTGGGGGTGGAGG